>BHEV01009237.1:0-38286 GCA_004319985.1 Emydocephalus ijimae | reverse complement strand
GTCATCTACGTATCTGAGCCAGAGTTTGGGTTTGTGATCATATTTTTCTAGAGCTTGTGTTTCTAAGTGTTCCATGTAGAGCTTAGCGATGACAGGTGAGAGGGGTGATCCCATGGGTGCTCCTTCTATTTGTTTGCTAACCTCTACATGGAACACTTTGAAACATATATATATTCATCATGGCCCAAAAATCAGCCTTGCATTTTCTTAAAAGATCCCCTCCAAAGAAGATGCCTGTTTTTCTATTTTATGTTCAGGGTGCTTTTAGCATTTAATTTAAATCCCTTGGGGACATTTCTTTATTGTTGGAATGCTAGAAAGTGCTATTTTTAACATTGTTGTTTTCAGACATTGGATGTATTCATTACACCAGTTGCAGAGGCCTTTATTTATTTATTTATGTTTATTTGTCAATTGTTTACAAGATAATAGGTATAAGTAAAACATAGTTATGAATACATGGATACATATAAGAAAAATTAAAAAAAAACATAAAAGAAACAATAGGACAGAGACGGTAGGCACATTGGTGCGCTTATGCACGCCCCCTACAGACCTCTTAGGAAAGGGGTGAGGTCAATAGTAGACAGTCTAAGGTTAACATTTTTGGGATTTGGGGAAAAAAACCACAGAGTCAGGTAGAGTATTCCAGACATTGACCACTCGGTTGCTGAAGTCGTATTTCCTGCAATCAAGTTTGTTGCAATTAACCTTGAATTTGTATCTATTGTTTGCTCTAGTGTTGTTATGGTTGAAGCTGAAGTATTCGTTGACAGATAGGACATTGCAATGAATGATGTTATATACTATACTATATAATACTATATTTTATATACTATACTATCGGACCGAAGACGGCATATTTGTAGGTTTTCTAGGTCTAGAATTTCGAGTCTGGTGGCATAAGGTAATCTACAATGAGTAGAGGAGTGGAGAACTTTTCTTGTGAAATATTTCTGGACTTTCTCAACTGTGTTAATATCATATAAGTAATGTGGGTTCCAGACGGATGAGCTGCATTTGAATATTGGTCTTGCAAATGTTTTGTATGCTCTAGTTAGTAGTGTAATATTACCAGAGAAAAAGCTCTGTAAGATTAGGTTAACAACTCTTAACGTCTTTTTGGCTATGTAGTTACAATGGGCTCTAGCACTTAGGTCATTTGAGATGAGTACTCCAAGATCCTTGACAGAGTTTGGATCATCAACAAGGTCTTGACTATCCAGCCTGTATTTTATTTTCTGATTTTTTTTTGCCAATATGTAGGACAGAGCATTTATTTGTTGAGATTTGATGTTGCCATTTGTTTGACCATTCTGATACACAGTCAAGGTCTTTTTGAAGGGTAGCAGTATTGTCTGTGGTGTTGAATAGCTTTACATCATCAGAGAAGAGAACGCAGTTGCTCTTGATATGATCACAGAGGTCATTTATGTGGAGTATGAAAAGAGTTAGTCCTAGAACACTGCCTTGGGGGACACCACTGTTGACAGGTAGAGAATTTGATAGGACGCTCCCAATTTTGACCATTTGTTGTCTGTTTGACAGGAATGCTTCTATTCAGTTATCCAGGTGTCCAGAGATATCGTAAGATTTTAGTTTTAGGAGTAGTTTGTCGTGTACCACTGAATCAAAGGCTTTATAGAAGTCTATGTAGATTGCATCATTTGTTTTGCCCTGATCGAGTTGTGTAGTCCATATGTTTTTGCAGTGTAAGAGTTGCAGATTACATGATAGTTTTTTCCTAAAACCAAATTGTTTATTAGAGAGGAGGTTGTTTGTTTCTAAGTGGAGGATGATGGATTGGTTAATAATTGATTCCATGACTTTACAGGTGATGCAGCATAAAGAGATTGGTCTGTAATTTTCAACTAGGCTGGGGTCTCCCTTTTTGAAGATGGGGATGACCGTGGCTTGTGACCATAGTTTTGGGAAGGAGCTGGTCCTGAAAGATTTTTCAAAGATTATGCTTGGAGGTTTGGCTATGGCAGTGGATAGCTTTTTAAAGAAGTAGGCATATATTCCATCCAGTCCAATAGATAGAGATGGTTTTAGAATGTGTGGTGCTTTTTCAACAATGTCTTCTGTAAAATCGATATATATTAGATCATTGTAGTTGTCTGTGGTTTGACTGGGCATGATCCATTGCTGTTTACAAATACTGAGCCAAAGAATGTGTTAAAGTGGTTGGGTTTAATAGTGTCATCATTGCAGTCTTTATTTGATGCCAAGCAATGCACAAAGTGTTTATTTCTTGATCTTGGAGTTAACCCAGCTATTTTCAATGATACAAAAATATTTTCTGGCAATGGCGTGAACTGCTTTGTCTGGAAAAGCCCAAGATTCCTTTAGAAGTTCATTAGAGAAATTATGTAATGACAAACTTTTTAACATGGTTGTTGATCTGCTGAAGTAGGTGTAACCTATTGATCCTGTATTTTAATTCATCTGAATGGATAGTAGGGTCACTCATCTGACTTGAATCTTACATAAATTAATTGTGCAACCTATGACATTTCTCGGAATCTTTTATTAGCCTTTATATAACTGTGGCAGATTGATTCATATGTAAATTCTTTTTCAATGGTGAATTCACTCAGGTTGCAGGTGCCTTATTTATCACTTTTGCTGAAAGGTAGGCCTCCTGCCACCCTGCAATTGTTATCAAACAATACTTCTCTTACCTCAACCATGGCTAATTTCATGTACTGCTACTTAAGGTTTCAGCTATTTAGGCCATGAGAACGCTATCATCTAATGTGAGAAATATTTTGCCAGATCTAAAGGTATGCTTGTTTAGAAAGCAAAGATTAAATCCCATTGGCCCAATTAAAATAACTTTTTTGGGGTGAGGAAGGAAGAAATGCTTCACTGGGTATTCATCATCCTAATAGAAAAACTATGCTGTTTTTAATGGTGAAGCTATATCATATATCCATTATTATACATGGGGACAAAACCCTCTTTTGTCCCTCTCTTATTATGAAGAGTCAATAGAATTACTCTCTCCACACAGCCTTCTTATTGAGCTGAAGCTGTGTTCATATACTCTTAAGACTGATCTCTTTGTGAAACCTCACAAATAATGTCTGTATATTCTAGCCAATTATGCAGTTCTGTTTATTTAAGAAGTTCATTTAGACGCTCTTGATGTAGAAGTGGATTTGCAAAGATGAAGGTGAAGCATATTAAGCAGAGAATTAATACTCTGTCTTCCTTGAAGAAGACATCATTACATATTTAGAACACACTGTGCAAAATAGCTTTACAGACAGGGAATTTACAGGCACTGAAATTGCAAGACATGTGGAGGAGACCAGACTTGGGAAAGTAGATATATAATAGGAATAAAAGTTTGTCCATAGTGACTAAATATGTATTACAGCTGTGATGCTTCCCCATAACTCAACAAAGTAGGAAGCATATTTCAGTTTAGATCACACCGGGTTTAGATCACTGAGCTGAATTGTGTCACTCTAACTTGGAATATTTTTATTGCATCTGTGGCTGCAAATGATAACAGCACCAAGACAATATCAACAGAATCAGTTATGCCATTGAAGTTTAGACTAAGGAAACTTTTATCACCTCTTTGCTGTAAACCAATGGCACAGAGGTATACAGTTTCTATTTTATAATAATTGCAACCAATTACTATACCAAGTCCAATGTGGACTGAAATATCTTTTCACAGGCAAGAGTAAACTCTTGGTGAGATGGTAAGATGGCTACGCATGATATGTAGCATCAAAAATGTGGTCTCACAGTGTTTTTAAATAATAGAAGGGTTTTTAATGTTTGTTTCATCTGATGGTCTGTGTTTATGGCTAGTTTTTATAATAAGAGTAAATTTGTTGAGATGGATTGCTACATACAGATAATGAATGAACGGACGGATGAATGAAAACATAAATATTAAAGTTAGCTTTATTTATATACCAGTTTTCAAAAGGGAACATGCCACATTTTCTATATTTTTAAAAAATGTGATTATTGAAAGCGCTAGCTTTGAAACAACACAATGCATGCATAATCAAAAAGCCCCTTATTTTCAGTGGGACAATAAGTGTACAGTATCTATTGGATCATAGTCTTATTCTGTCATATGCATCCACTACAGTTATGTTTAAAGAGCTTGATCCTAATGTGAAAGCTACCAAAATCAGCAGGTGCTTATGTATAGGTATAAAAGTGAGAAACACTTCGGATGCAAAGGCTAAAAGATGCTTGTGCAAAGAAATACCCAAAGCACTTTAAGCAGTTGCAGATGGGGGCTACCTTGGTACCAGTGGTGGGATTCAATTTTTTTTACTACCGGTTCTGTGGATGTGGCTTAGTAGGCATGGCAGGGGAAGGATACTGTAAAATCTCCAGTCAAAGGTGGTATTTGCCGGTTCTCCAAACTATTCAAAATTTCCACTACCGGTTCTCCAGAATTGGTCAGAATGATGCAGCCTTTTGCTTGCAAAGGCCTAGGATTTTGTTAACATGACATGTTCCACTGGAATTAATGAAATTGCTCACTCCTAAACACATATCACTAAGGGATAAAGGGAACTTAGTGTGGGTGGATTCCTTTGGCTTACCAAGACACATGTTTCTGAAGCATCGACTACTAAATAGCCCTTCTATTTAATTAAGCCAACTAATATCAAAGTGGCTTTTTGCATTTGAAATTCATGCTTAAACTTCTCACAGATTAAGTGGGTTTAAACTGTTACTATTCCTGACTTTATCAGCATTATAAAATACATTAGAGATTGAGGGGATAACATTATGCCATGTTAGGTTATAACCTAACTGCTATTTGCAGTTGTAAGGACTACTAATGGCAGAGGGACCAGATTTATTGAAGCGAAGGCACCCTGTTTAACATAGCCTTGTCATTCCATTAATAATGACTGCGTAGGAGCTATCTCGTTGGCATCTTTGTTGTCCTGAAAACTTAAAACTCACAGCACAATTCTTTACGACGTGCTACATCGCCCCCTCTGGGTATTCCTGACCATTATCCCATTTGGTTATATTCAAAACGGCTGCCTCCTGAGACAGCATTAGGGATGACCTTTAACCCCGCAATATTCTTGGTTCAAATGGCGTAATAACATGTAGTGAATATTTACAAGCATACTTATACCATAATAGAGTACTGCTGTGAACATTAGCACATATTTTCTGCTCAATCAGGCTTTGATGTAGAGCTTGCCATGCACTCTGGAGAAAATGCAGTCCCCAGTAAGCTATGCTAGTGAAACACCCTTGAACCTAAACAGCTTACATAACATACACTGACGAGATGCAGATTAGCAAGCAAACATATACACTGGAAATGTTGCAAGTCCCAATAGTGTGTTACGAGGCTGCGTAATGTCTTAAAGAGTCTTCTCACAAGAGAAATAAGTGAGAGGGAGTTACACTATCTTGCTAAGTACCTGGGCAGCAGAAGCAGCAGAAGCAGCAGAAAAATGGCTTAAATCTCTCCTCACTCCCAAATGGTGATCTTAACCACGTGGAGAAAATTAATTGTCATAAGCAGTAGTGAGAACAGGCTTCAAATTTCTAGTTTTCCATCATCTCAGTCATAGTATTTATTGCATGACTAGTCTTCCTTCGGGTTTTTTTTTATTTTTCTGCCAAGATACCTGCCACAGACTTTCTAACAGGAGGTCAAAGATGGCTGGAAACACTTAAACAAACTTCACTCATTTCCAAATCAACCACTTTGTTTTTTGCTCCCAAAGAAAAAAGAGTTCCTACCTCAAGACATTTTACACTATGACGGTTCCAGTGACATTACCTTGGTTAGGCACTTGGTGCATAAATCACAATTTATAGCTTTAGCTGCCTATGTTGCTATAATGGCAGAATGATATGGTCACCCAAATCCAATTATTTGTTCTGAGTATGGGACTTTTAACAGAGGCACTTCAACAATTCTCCAATCATTTCTGCAGAGCTACTGTATCCTGGCATATTGAAGAATCAGTTGGAAGGAGGACCATTCAGATATTTCAATAGATGGCCTGGAAAACTGAATGCAATTTCATCCCTGTGAGCCTGCACATGAGCAAAATCCAAAAGGCGTAAAACTTGGTATATAATCTGACTTGTGCCCATCTTACATCAGTCACATTTTTAGGAAAAAAAAATTGTATGGTACATATTTTGTACATCAATATCGTTGGAAGAAATAGCATGCTTTTCTTCTCTTTTATTTTTTGATCGGGATGGATGAAAATTATCCCTGTCCTGCTCGGGCTACATTTCCAGGCCTGAATATGCTTTCTGAGGTAGAGACAGTCAACCTGGCTTCTATCTATGTGTGATAATTTGTGCACCTGAGAACTTACTCACATGACCCTTGGCATTGGCTTGATTTACGTGTCCATGGGGTGGTGAATGGTGTTTGAACTATTTTGTGATTGATAAGGATATTCCACCATTGCATAAGATGTGTGGGGTATGTGTGTGTGTGTGTGTGTGTGTGTAAATATCCATGAATGTAGGCAGAAGGGATATAATAAAAAGATGCTGAAGTTTTACTGATTGGGATGCTTTCCTGATGATCAGTATGGAGATGAGAGAGAAGGGCAAAAAAATTGGTTGAGGCCAAGCAACTAACCATCTGCTGACACCTTCAAAATTAACACATTTATTATAGCATATGTTTTTATGGACTGGAGTGCAATGCATCAGATGTTTGACATGTTATAAATTGGCAGGAATATATACTAGGTATGTACTCTATATAGAGGAAATGAAAAGCAGGCAAGGAAGAAAGAAATGAAATAGGAAAATACAAACAAAAATATGGAGTGCAACTTAAGTGTACAGTATATTAAATAAACAGAATGACTATTTCTCCCTCTCTCTTTCTCTCTCTCTCTCTCACTTTCTGTCTTTCTGTCTTTGTCTGTCTGTCTCTCTCTTACTCTCTCTCTCTCTCGTTCTCCATCCATTCATCTATCCAGTGGTGTATTAACCACTAAGCAGACTAAGCATGTGCTTAGGGCATCAGGTCCAAAGGGGCACCAAAAAGTTGAGAAAGAAAAAAAAAACCAATGAAGATTTGTAAAAAAATCTTGTATGTAGAAAGGAGAGGGGCACCAAGATTTGTCAGTGCTTAGGGCACCAGTGAGCCTTAATACACCACTGCATCTATCTACCTACCCATCGATCATCTATCTATATATATACACGTGTGTGTGTGTACACACATACATATATACATGAACATACACATGTACAGATGGTTTTTGAATTATGACAATTGAATCCAAAATTTCCATTGATAAGCAAGACAGTTATTAAATAAGTTTTGTTTCATTTTATGACTTTTCTTTTGCCACAATGATTAAGTGAATCAGTGCAGTTGTTAAGTTTTGAGACCTTGCGACAAGCAAAGTCCATGGAGAAGTCACTTAGTAGCATGGTTGTTAAGTGATTTCTCCATGGACTTGGCTTTGTCAGAAGGTCGCAAAAAGGGGATCCCGCAATACTTGAACTGTCATAAATACATGCCAGTTGCCAAGTGTCCGAATTTTGATCATGTGACCACAGGGATGCTGCAATGGTCAGAAGTGTGCAAAATGGTCATAAGTCACTTTTTCCAGTGCCGTTGTAATTTTGAATAGTCACTAAATGAATCGAGGACCTCTTCTATGTGGATGACAGAATAGGACATCGAAATACAACAATTTAACAAGAATTTCATCACCTTTTTTTGCTGGCAATCAGAAGTAAATAAAGAGATTTATTTCTTATTTCAATAAAGCTCTAAAAGACGTTACTGTATTTTATTCCAGGAAATGATGGTATTTTGCAAGTGCTCACCGCTCGTGCAAGTGGAGTTGCCTGCATGCTCACCTGCAGCTTGTGCAGCCTGATTCCACCGCCTGGGGATTGGACCCCCGCCTTAGATTTCTTGGTACAAGTTGATGTTAATATCCCCCCCTGCTTGCATCATAGCTTATAATTATTACTCTCTCTCCCTTTTTCTTTTTAGAATAACCATATTTCCCAGAAAAGGAATGAGGTTGATAAAAAAAAAATTGATTAGAGATATAGTTGGAACTGAGAATGATTGGAGATAAAATTCCAAATTTTGATTAAGTAGACTACGAGCAGTGGTTAGAGTGCAGTATTCCAAGCTATTTCTGCTGACTGCTGTCTGCCTGCAATTTGGTAGTTCAAATCTCACCAGGCTCAAGGTTAACTCAGCCTTCCATCCTTCTGAGGTGGGTAAAATAAAAACCCAATTTTTTGGGTGTATGTGTGTGTCTGTAAACCACTTAGAGAGGGCAGTAAAGCATTTTAAAGCAGTATATAAGAAGTCTAAGTGCTATTGCTCTTGCTTTCAAATGGAGCTTCAGAATTTTGCCACTCGATACCGAAGTGACTTGTTACATATTCCTGACATGTGTGTAGCTATTGCCTTATCAAATCTTTAAGAAGGACTTTCTCTATGTATCCTTGAAAGCCTGCTGGAGTGTGCAGTAATTCTGAGAGAAGCTAAGTTTATCCAAAAGAGTCTTATTATTTAAAACTTTTGACTTGGGAATGTCTGGCTGCATAAATGTGAGATAGCACACATCTTACCTTGGATATGTTATGAACCTGTTTCAATTTTTGCATTACAATCTTCATATACAAAGAAAAGGTCAATTTTTTGATATTTTATTCATAAGATCCCTCAAGGTGTCATTGAAATTCTTGCTATCTTTCATCAGGCAGATCCGCTGTTGAAAAGTACACCTGTGTGCTTGATGAAATGGTTTTCCTCCGAGAGTATTAGCAACAATTCTTATATTAATTGGGTCCCAAGTAATTATCAGGTTCCTATATTTATTTCATGGGTTTTGGGGTTTTTTTTTTTTTTTTTTGGTCTTCTATTGATTTCCTTATCAAATACAGCAATTCGTCTAAGCCCAAAATGCACGATAGCCTTTGCTAGGCAAGAGTTTTAAGTTCTTATTGAGAGCTTTTAAAATGATAATTATATACATATCCTTTTGCCTCTTTGGAATTGTTAATATTCAGTGTACAAATTTAACAACATGCTGCTTACAAAGGGTTACTTTTTGCAGACACCTTCCTAGGAAAATGGGACTTGATTTATACACATCATGCATACAGCACACATACTCACACACCAACTCTGTTTCTTTCTTTGTTTTTTTAATTCTTGCTTTCACTCCATTGATTCCATGCCAACCTAATGGGGTGGAAAACCAGGCCCCTAGTTCTTGAAATAATATCCTTAGGGCTATAAATATTTTCCTCAAATAATATTAAAAATGCAACGTCACTGGATATCGTCAAACACAATTAGCAGTGTACACACTATCCCACGGTATCACTCCTGAAAGAATCGAAAGGGAGAATCTTTTATGTAAAACATGGAAGTTCATTTATGGCAACAGCTTTCTAATGGAACTATTGCAGTTTTCCCAAACTATCCCAGCATGGATAATTTCTCACATAATTTGTAGACTATGGGAACTGTAGTTCAACATGTATATCTGGAAAGCACTTGAGAAAAGGGGAGTAGCTTGAACATGTAATTCTAGAAACTAAAGTATACTTTGGATTACCTTGGATTTACGCATTCCACATGTGTAGGGTGAACAAATTAAAGTAATGGTATATTTAGAATGGTTGCTATGGTTTCCTGTTTTGGGTGTTAAGACTGTACTTTGTTACAGGTACTTTAACTGAGTTTCTTTCTGAACAGTTTTTAAAAGCAACTGACAGTCAGACTCACAACTTTAACTGATAGTTTCTTGAAGTTTATTCCTGACTCCTAATATGGATAAGTTTCTTCTTCTAGAGGAAATACTTAGTCCTTCATACAATTTTCTTCTCTGTGCCTATTCTACGCAGAGAAAATATTTTCTACATGGTGACATGCAAGAGACATGTCACACTTAAGGCTTTCAGACTGCAATGCCAACAAAAACCATGTTTTTATCTCACTAGAACATGTTATTGGTTAGATATGATCAGATAGTTGGTTTTATTTTTTGATTCTTTTTCATTATGCTGTGTCATATTTCATCATATTTTTATAAAATATCTTAGCTACACAAAGAGAACAAGACAGCTGAAAAATATCTTTAATAAACAATAGTTAAGTTCCTAATGAGGAAACATGGTTGCTCAGTGGCTAAGATGCTGAGCTTGTTGATCAGAAAGGTTGGCAGTTTGGCAGATCGAATCCCTAGTGCTGCATAATGGAGTGAGCTCCCATTACTTGTCCCAGCTTCTACCAACCTAGCAGTTCGAAAGCATGTAAAAATGCAAGTAGAAAATAGGGACTACTTTGGTGGGAAGATAACAGCATTCCATGTGCCTTCGGCATTTACTCATGACCACAGATGCATCTTTGGACAGTGCTGGCTCGGCTTTGTAACTGAGATGAGCACTACCCCCCAGAGCCAGAAATGACTATCACGTATGTATAAGTTCCTAATATCTAAGCTTTCTCTGACAAAGTGTACACATTTCTACTCTTGATTCTACCATGACTTTTAAAAATCTGAACAGAGCATTCTAAGGTGCTGACTAGGTTTGATTATGTAGCTATTGTAACAAATATCCAGCAGAAGCTCAACTTTTACCCTGCCCCAAAGTCTGAGAGAATGACCAAGTCTTTAATAGCTTCCTGAATATAATTGGGTGGGAGCTGTCTGGATCTCTAGGGCAGGGGTCTCTAAACTTGGCAACTTTAAGACTTGTGGACTTCAATTCCTGGAATTCTCCAGCCACCTATGCTGGCTGGAGAATTCTGGGAGTTGAAGTCCACAAGTCTTAAAGTTGCCAAGTTTGGAGACCCCTAGGGTGATATCATTTCAGAGGGTAGGTGCCAAGGCATATTTCTTGGGTCAACTGGCTGGCAAAGCTTAATTAATGGGACCCATTTTTCTTGATTTTAGCAGATGTTACCAAACAAATCAGTTGTTGAATCCTATTCCAAGAAGGCATTTACAGGTGATGTAAATTAAATTGAATTGAATTCTTTATTGGCCAATAGTGATTGGCCATATGGAGAATATGTCTCCAGTACACGAACTCCCAGGGTACATACAAGCAATAAGTGATAAATCATGATCCTAATCATAAAATGCAATAAATTATAAGATACACACTCAGTGATAGTCATAGGTTACTAAATAAGCACACACCATAAATCATAATAGAATACTAAATAAAGGCAATCCACGTAAATCATTAGATACAAACAAAAAAGTTATAGTCACAAGAAGGTAAGGAAATAAGTAATAGGAAAAATGAGAAGATAAGAAGGATAATAGCTAAAACATTCCTACTAGGGGGTTTGACACCTTAGGGCGCAGGCAATATTTTGGGAATTAGCTGTTTAGAAGAGTGATAGCATGGGGAAAAAAACTCTTGTGCAATGCTATCTTGAGGCTGAAAGGACATTGAATTTAAATCAGAAGTCAACCAGTTACCAGTCTAACTTGCAAAACATTGATCTTAAGTGAGTATAAAACCAGGAACCCTGTGGCATGGAGGTTAGGATCAGAAGTGGTATTCAGCAGTTTCTGATCAGTTGTGGAGAACTGGTAGTGGAAATTTTGAGTAGTTTAGAGAACCAGTCAATACCCCTCCTGACTGGTCCCATCCCCATCTATTCTCTGCCTGTCGAGTCCCAGCTGATCGGCTGGGTCTTCTTTTGTTGCCCTGCACAGGAGAATGGAGTTGGAAAGTAGGTTAGTGGGGTGGGGAGAGAATGGGATTTGGCAGTAAACTTCCCCCAGGAGAGGGATGGGAATGGAGATTTTGCAGTAACCTTCCCCTGGAATGAGGTGGGAATGGAGATTTTGCAGTATCTCCCCCCCCCGCCATGCCCACCAAGCCATGCCCACCAAGCCATGACACACCCACCAAGCCACGCCCACAGAACCGGAAGTAAAAAAATTTGAATCCTACCACTGGTTAGGATGCAGTATTGCATACTACCTCTACCTGCAGTCTGGAGTTTGATTCTGATGGGCTCAAGGTTAACTCAACCTTCCAAGGTTGGTAAAATTATGTCCCAGATGGTTGGCTCAATATGCTGACATTTGTAAACCACTCAGAGCAATATAGTGCTTGTAAAGCACTATAGACCAGTATATAAGTCTAAGTTCTATTGCTATTGCTAAAATGAGGCATTGCATTCTGGACCAGCTGCAGCTTTCATAAAATTTTCAGGTGCAATCCCATATAAAGCCAATTACAGTAATTCATTTGTCAGGTGAGCAAGGCATGAGTTTCTAAAGGGCTGTTATGGTTGCTTATGTGTAACACATTTCTCCAGAAACTTTCCCAGACTCCTTAAAAATGTCTCAAATCAATCAGTGCTTCCTGTTACATCTGCCCACACTGACTATCAATAAACTCTTCCTCTTACCCTCCTCTAATCCTCCAGTTCTTCTTAACAAACTCCCCTTTATCCATAACACAGCAAACTAAGCTATATTCTCTGTGGTTTCACATCATGACTCCTACTAAATAGTTTGCCATTTTGAAAAATGGCTGTCACGTTGATAGCGGGTCATTAAAAAAAATCTGTTTATCATCAAATAAAGATGAAGATTTCTTCCCATGACTCCCTCTTTTCTAGCTTTGCATGCTTTTCTAGCTTTGACTTCCTTTATGAGTAGTAAAAGGATTGGGCTCATTCACAATTTATTATTTTATTTTTAAAACCATATAGGACTAGTTCATCACGTACTGGACATGCCTACCCGCATTTAGTGAAGGTGGAAAAAAGTTGCAATACATCACCTGACAACAACAGGATGCCGTGAGCTTGACACCTCTACAATAGAGGAATTGTTGGTAAAAATAATATTTGAGATTGCAAGTATGCCAATTTCATTCCATTCCCCATTTTTAATTGAGTATATGCATATGTATGTGTATATGTAGATATGAGAGATGAGTGGAGAATCTCTCTTTTGAGCTAGGATGGCACAGAATTTGGAGGCTCCACATCAGATGTTGGTATGAGATTTACCTGCCGGGGCAACAAATGGAATTAGCTCTAAGACTAATGGTGTGTGAGTAGATGAAGCAGACTTTTGACAAGAAAAGCATCAGGTGCCTACCTGTTATGACCCAATATATGATTTCTTTAGAATGGTTTGATAAAATGCTTCTGTTGTTCCTTTTCTCATAGGCATGCAATCTGTTTGAAAGGACATCTCTACAAGAGTGAAAGAAAGAAGATACAATTATTTTTTAGACTGTGTTTGGGAGAAAAAAAATTCACGTGAGTCCTACTTTTCACTGATACTGTGCATGTGTTTTTTTCCCCCCACTGGTTGTAAATCCTTAACCTGACATCCATTTATTACTAGCTGGCAAGTGCTCAGTCTCTGAGTCTACAGTGATTTGTTTTTTCTGTTTTTTACATGCCAATAATGCAGATGTAACAAATCTGTTCTGAATTTCTTACACATTCCTTTGTGGCAGGTAGAATTAACCACAGGTAAGACACACCCTGCTGGTACTTTTGATAAAACCAGGTACACATCTACATAATTTCTCATTAGCCACTTTTTAGCACCAAGGCGATTAAAAAAAAAATGTCTAGGTTTTTTGGAGCTCGCTTTTATTGTAGTTATATTTTAGTAAACTAACTTGTGGAGTCAGGAATGCTCCATATCAGATTACCTGTTCATAAAAATTTGGCTTCATTTTTTAAAACCTCCACAATAGGACCCACTTTATGTGAGGATCCATTGATGACATATCAAAGTTCCAGAAGTACCTCAAAGAATTGCTTAATAACCCAATGGAGGACAAACTTTAACGCCAACATTTTCTATTACTCCAGGATCCTTAATTAATTGTGCTTCCTTTCATGGTGAGGATGTCTTTCTGTATTTTAAATGATCCCAGTCTACATACTGTTATTGGGATGTCTCTAGTTTACACATTTGTACTGCACTTGAAAATGTGTGTGTGTGTGTGTGTTTGGTAACAGTGTTTCACACTTTCCTCTCCAGCCACTGATGACTTAATTAACCTTTCTGTAGATGTGGCAGTTAAAGGATATATTTCACGGTGCCTCTACATCTCTTCCCTAGTCATCATATGCTTAAAATGCAAATTCATCTGAACTGTAACCTAGTGTCTTATGGCTCTTGGTTCTATATTTCCCTATAGATCTTGTCTCTTCAAATGTGTTAAAGTTGTAGTACAAGGTTGCTACCAAAAAAGGTTTAAGTACATTCAATCACAGAACAAAAACCAGAGGAACAAATTACATTCAAACAACATGAAGGGTTTGATTTGGGGCCAGAAAAGAGATCAGAAGAAAAATAAAATTCTATTTTTTAATTCACATTTTTGGGCATAGATATTACATTTGAGAGAATCTTGAGTATTTGAGTCACTATACTAGCTATTCAACACAGTTAATAATTCTCTATTTTCCAAATATTCTTCCACCACATGTTTGGAATAGGACTATTTTCAAAACCACTGATCTTAATAGGCAGAAGGAAGCTTCTGTGCACAAATAAATAGGACCTGAGCCCGGGCATGAAGTATGCAGTAGTATGGAATAGTAGTATGGAATAGTTTCCTAAAAATCACTGTTTATCACTTCATTCATTTCATTCATTCTACAGTGGAATAATAGAGTTGGAAGGACCTTGAAGGCCTTCTAGTTAACCCCCCGCCACCCAGGCAGGAAACCCTACGCCATTTCAGACAAAGGGTTATCTAATCTTTTCTTACAAACCTCCAGTGTTGGAGCACCCACAACTTCTGAAGGCAAGTTGTTCCACTGGTTAATTGTTCTAACTGTCAGGAGATTTCACATTAGAGCAAAGTTGCTTCATTCCTTGATTAGTTTTCATCCATTGCTTCCTGTCCTGCCTTCAAGTGCTTTGGATACCAGCTTGACTTCTTCTTTGTGGCAACTCCTGAATATTGGAACACTGTTATCATTAAACACTACCACTACCACTACTACTACTACTACTACTACCACTACTACTACTACTATTATTGAACATATTAAAGTTTTAAACCTGTTTTCCATTTACAAACTCACACTTTTACTCCCAAAGTTGCATTTCAAAGGCAACTGATTTTTTTTTTCCAAGAAATTTCTTCAGTTCTTTACTTCTTGGATGAAAAGCAAAGAGTCTTCAGGGAAAAAAAATCCAGTTGCTTCTTGAAAAAGTACCATGACCTGAATGACTGAAAACCTCCATAGTTACAATTTTCCACGTGAACCTTGATCTGATTGTTTCCATGACTCAAATATTAAAGTGTTAAAGTGTTTTAATAGTTTTATACTTTCTAGAATAGCACTTCTAGATTTCTTAACAAATGGTTTTAGAGCTTATAATTGAAAACAGACTGACTGAATAGATTTTCAACAAACCAGCAAAGTTTCTTAAACATATATAACAGTACAGATGCATCTTTTGGAATAATGAAATAATAGGGGCCAGGTATGCTTAGAAAATTATAGAGAAGTGGTTTGAATTTTGTGTGAGAATCAGCATATCATAAGTGGTGTAAAAAAAAGAAGAAGTCAGAATGGTGGCCACAACTTTGCAATCGAAGTCCTGTCCTTTTTTCATGCACTTTGCACAATACCCACATAAAAAAGGGCAGAGGTTTGATTATCCAACTGTGGCCATTGTCTTGCCTTTTTTCAAACTGCTTATAACCACCAACACTGTACCTCTCTGCTATTTATTAGGTGAAATCCTCTTTTATTGATCATTTGTTTCAATTTCAGCTCTGCCAAATGATTTTTGGCAATTTGCATTATAAAAATAAAAAGGTGAAAATTCATGAATGTAAATTCAAATACAGCATAGAAAACAATCAAAGTTCATCAACTATGAAAACATATGAAATATATGTCAAACACATCTTAGAAGGGATTCCATCCAACCTGCTCCAAGGCCTGAGTAAGCATTGAAATCTTTAAGCTCTGCCAGAATATCATCAGTATGGGAGCCATGCAGTGGTGGGATTCAAATAGTTTAACAACCAGTTCTCTGCCCTCATGATTTCTTCCAACCGCCAGTTCAGCAAACTGCTCTGAAGTCAACAACCAGTTCTCCCAAACTGGTGCAAACTGACTGAATCCCATCACTGGAGCCATGTAGCATTCAGAGGTGGTGGCGATATCTCATTTCAGAAGACCAGCATTGCAAAGTAGGCATGCTTTCTGGCCCTGAAAGATGCTGTTTAATTGAGGAAACCCAGATCATATCCATTCTATTAGCTGTATTGGGCAGGCAGAAGCCATGAGAGATAAGCAATTCTTCAAATAACTGCGTCCTATAACATGTAGGACTTTATAGTACATAGGTGATGACACGATGACCCGGGGTGTGGCACAAAGCAACACTGTCACATAAATAAGAAAAGTCCCTTTAATACCTCTAACTTTGCCCCCAATGTCCAGTTACCTTCGGCTGGAGAAAAAACTCTCCCAAGAACAGCAGTTTCAATCACATCCGGAAATACAACTTGCTTTAGTACATCTCTTAATGCAGACTCTGAATTGTTCCAATACTTAAATACAGCTCAACAGTCTGCAACTCGGATTACATATCTGATATTAACATAGTTGAGAAAGTCCAGAAATATTTCACAAGAAGAGTTCACCACTCTTCTATTTGTTGCAGACCTTATGTCACCAGGCTTGAAATTTTAGAGCTAGACAACCTATAACTATGCTGCCTTCAGTCCGATCTAAATATAACACATAAAATTATATATTGCAATGTCCTACCTGTCAATGAATATTTCAGCTTCAACCACAACAATTACTAGAGTACACAATAGATACAAACTCAAGGTAAACCACACCAAACTTGATTGCAGGAAATACGACTTCAGCAACAGAGTGGTCAATGTCTGGAATACTCTACCTGATTCTGTGGTTTCTTCCCCAAACCCCAAAAACTTTAATCTTAGACTCTCTACTATTGACCTTTCCTAAGAGGTCTATAGGGGATATGCATAAGCGCACCAATGTGCCTACTGTCCCTGTCCTTTTGTTTACTTTTTTACTTATTCATATCCATTTCATGTATTCATAACCATGTTTATACTTGTACTTGTTATCTAATGATCGCTTGACAAAATAAATAAATAAAAATATATATACATTTTTTTTCTTTTAACGGCCCTGTAATCTTTTGCATAGGGGTGGAGTCAGGTTGGGGTGAATGGATCTCGAGCATTTACTGGTAGGATACCTCTCCTTATGTCTATGTGGAGTTTGCAGCAGACAATAACTCATTGTGCCCATCTGCAGTATATACAAATTTTATAGTTCAAATTCTACCAAAGGCTTGGGGCATCTGAAAATTTGGCAAGCACCTCAGAGTTAGTGGCATCAAGTGACCAACTCTCTTATCTGAGAAAATACAACAGGTCTCTGAGTTTATAGAAAGGAGTAACATACAATGGGTTCCCTAGAATCACTTGATACTTAGGGAGAAGAGAAGTATTCTTACCTGTCCTTTTACAATTCAGTTTGGAACATCTTGCAATGCCATTGGAGGTTATGGTTCAGGAATTCTTGGCTCTCAGCCAAGATGGCACCAATGACGGCTGCCTCGGTGAAATGCTCTCTAATGGTTTCTTTCTTCCTTATTATTATCTGCAATTCACTATGGATTTCATACTCACAAGACCATCTGCTAAGAATTAGGCAATGTTTCCTTAAGGAGCAGCTTTCTGATTCCCCATCCCCACCTCTCTTTGCAAACGTGGAGGAGATTCTAACCAATTCCCCAGTGCTATGGATTACAACAAAGAAAGCAAAGAAGTAACCATGCCGGAAGAGGAGACGAGGTAAACGAGTGGGAATTTTAAACAGACTAAGGAATAGAGGGGGAAAAAAATCCTTCCATCTTTCTGACTAATTTACGCTCATTGGCCAAAAAGATGGATGAAATTCATCTCTTAAATAGATGGAATTCTGATTTTCATAATTCAGCAATTCTTTGTTTTACTGAAACCTGGCTTAATCCACAAATTCATGGGGACAACACCATATACATCCCAGGATTTCAGACATTTAGATCAGACAGAATTGAAGAGACATCAGGTAAAACAAAGGGTGGAGGATTATGTTTTTATATCAACAACAGCTGGTCTCAGGATATAATTAAATATATAAGTTTTGTGATGAAAACTTAGATATTTATACATCAGCTGCAAGCCATTTTATTCTCCACATGAGTTTTCCTTATTTCTCCTAATAGCTGTGTATGTTTCTCCACAAGCCTGTATAAACAAGGCATTATGAACTCTTGCTGATCAAATTATGGAGGCTGAAGCCAAACACCCAGGTTCCCTTCCCATCATTTTAAGAGATTTCAATCAAGCAAATTTAAGGAAAGAGCTCCCAAAATATTTCCAGCATGTAAATTGTCCCACCAGAGGCAAAAATACTTTAGACCACTGCTACACAATAGTAAAAGATGCTTATAGGTCTTTATCATGAGCAGCTGTGGGACACTCTGACCACTGCATGATTCACCTTATACCTGCCTACAGACAAAGACTTAAAACCATGAAACCAACAATTAAATCAGTGAAGACTTGGTCGGATGAGGCAAAGCTGAAACTCCAAGCCTGCCTTGATTGCACTGATTGAAATGTTTTTGAAGATGCCTCTGCAGACCTAGATGAGCTCACAGATATTGTGACATCATATGTTAGCTTTTGCGAAGATTTCTGTGTACCAACAAGGAACCTGGAAATATATAGTGACAATAAACCTTGGCTCACAGCTAAACTTAAGCAGCTACGTTGTTCCAAAGTGGAAGCCGACAGAAAAGGTGACAGAATGCTATACAACCAGGCCAAAAACATACTAACAAAAGAGATCACAGCAGCAAAAAAAAGCTGCTCTGAAAAGTTAAAGAATCAATTCTCAACAAATGAACAAGCAAACATATGGAAAACTCTAAAAAACATCACTGGCTTCAGCAAACCTCCTTCCCAGGCAGAAGGAAATCAACAACTAGCAGATGACCTGAAGGTGTTTGACTGCAGGTTTGAAAAGAAACTACAGCTACCTATCTCCACAACCCATATCTCAAACACACCAACAACAGCCAAGCCTCCAACAACTGTCCCCAATCCATTGAGCTTACAACGTCTGGTGATCACAGAAAAAGAAGTGCAAGATCTATTACACAGACAGAAGCCAGGAAAAACACCAGGGCCAGACAAGATAACTCCTTCTTGCTTAAAAGTCTGTGCTGACCAATTAGCTCCCATCTTCACCCTAATCTTCAATAGATCACTAGAGGTGTGCTATGTTCCTTCCTGCTTCAAATATTCTACCAGTGCCAAAGAAGCCCTCCATCAAGGAACTGAATGACTACAGACCACTTGCTCTAACATCTGTAGTTATGAAAGTCTTTGAAAGGCTTGTGCTGTACCAACTGAAAACCATCATGGATCCACTGTTAGATCCCATGAAGTTTGCATACCGAGCAAATAGATCGACAGATGATGCTGTTAACATGGCTCTGCATTCCATCCTACAACACCTTGAATCTCCAAATACCTACGCAAGGGTCCTCTTTGTAGACTTCAGTTCAGCATTCAATACCATCATTCCAGACACTCTTCTAAGTAAATTAAACCAACTAGCAGTACCTGAACACACTTGTAAGTGGATCATAAGGTTCCTAACAGACAGGAAACAGCAGGTGAAGCTAGGTGGAATCACATCTGATACCTGTACAATCAGCACAGCCCCCCCCCCAAGGCTATCTCCACTTCTCTTCTCCCTATATACCAAGACTGCATCTCAAACGATCCATCTGTTAAAATACTGAAGTTTGCTGATGACACAACAGTGATTGGTCTCATTCGAGACAACAATGAATCTGCATACAAACAGGAGGTTATACAACTTGCCTCGTGGTGTAACTGGAACAATCTGGAACTTAACACACTCAAAACTGTAGAAATGGTGGTAGACTTTAGAAGAACCCCTCCTATACTGCTACCTCTTACAATACTAGACAACACAGTATCAACAATAGAGACCTTCAAATTTCTAGGTTCTACTATACCATGACCTAAAATGGACACATAACATCAAAACATCATCAAAAAAGCACAACAAAGAATGTTTTTTCTGCGACAACTCAGAAAGCTCAAACTGCCCAAGGAGCTGCTGATCCAGTTCTACAGAGGAATTATTGAGTCTATCCTCTGCACCTCTATACCTGTCTGGTTTGGTTCTGCAACCCAACAGGACAGACACAGACTTCAGAGGATAATTAGGACTGCAGAAAAAACAATTACTACTCACCTGCTTTCAATTGAGGACCCGTATACTGCATGAGTCAAAAAGAGGGCTGTGAAAATATTTACAGACCCCTAACATCCTGGACATAAACTGTTATGAATTAATAAAGCACTTAAATAAAGTTTNAAAAGCGCTTAAATAAAGTTTTAACAAACCTTAAGAAAAAGCAGGGTTCTAATCCTGCTCTTCTGATTGGCCGATAATAGCGATATCGGATTGGTCCATTCTAGGGAATTTGATTGGCTGTTAATGAGCCACTCTCATTGGTTCAAGGGTTTAACACTTCCAAGTTCTCATTGGCTAATAGGTCAGCAGCCTGCCCTATAAAAGGGCTGCTGCTGCCCTAGGATTTTTGCTCTGTTCAGAATGATTAATAAAGAGTTGAAGTTCACTGTTCACTGCCTCGTCTCCATTCCTTGCACCCATGCGCAGAACATAACACTGGCGATGAGGGTGGGATGCGGAGACATCAAAGCTGACTGAATACTACAGAGCACCAAACAGAGCACATGGCTGAAGGCACATCGACAACGGAAACCATGTCCGGCGGCACCATACCACCTGCTCCATTTGACCCAGCACAAGAAGACTGGGACTCGTACATAGACCGGTTCCAGATGTTTCTGGAGACCAACAACTTGAAGGATGCCACTACGGGGAAAAAGCGAGCAGTGTTCCTGACCCATTGCGGGCCTGCCGTCTTTAAGATGGCCAAGGCACTAGCGAAACAGGCTGAGGTGAAAACCATGGACTGGGACATCCTCGTGCCCCTTCTACGGGCCTACTATGCACCCACCGTACCAACGCTTGTCCGAAGACATGAATTTTACCAGAGGGACCAGCGGAAAGGAGAGAGTGTTGCAGATTTCATCGCGGATCTCTGGAACCTGGGAGGCCTCTGTGGGTTTACAGACCTTGAAGAAGCTCTGAGAGACCAAATAATTCTGGGATTAGATGACCACACTACACAGAGCAAGATCATGGCCAAAGGGGACATCGACCTTGCTGATGTCATCAAGGACGCTACTGCAGCAGAAGCAACCAGGAAGTCAGCTGCCCAAATGCGCCACACCAACGCACCGTTCTATCAACTCGCTAGCGATACCTCACCTCGCCTGGAGAGGCACACAACAACGACCCACCACGAGGACCTCGAATCACCATCAGAAAGTGATGAGGAGGAGGTCAACCAGCTCCGGTCTGAACATGACCAACGCCATCAGCAGAATCAAAGACTACCGCACCAATGCGCGGGTTGTGGGGCAAACCACCTGTGATCAGACTACAAATTCCTCGACGCACTCTGCCATTTCTGTGGGAAAAGAGGCCACATCGGGAAGGTCTGTAGAAGCAAGCAAGGATCCAGCCCATTTCAGAGGGGAAACAACTACCACCAGACCAAAGGGAATCACCCTGTGAGTCAGGAACGTTTGAACCACCAATGGAACAACCACTCCTATAGAAAAAAAACACCGGCCATTTTATCGAGAAGAGAAGAGGCACACCAAACCATTACAATTGGTCACGCCTCATCGCTAGATGCAAAGAAGATCCGAGTGAAGGTCGCCATCGAAAACCAGCCTTGCGTGATGGAAGTCGATTCAGGATCGTCCCTCTCGATGGTTTCCTGGAAGACTCTTAAACAATTAATTCCTGCCGTCCGGCATCAAGACCTCAGAGCCCAAAGAATCATGCTCAAAGATTATCAGGGGAACCGATTCCAGTCGTTGGATCCAGCCAAGTCCAAGTATCATTCAAAAATCGTACTGCGTCATTACCACTGACCGTCGTCGACCATGACTGACCTAGCTTGTTAGGCCTTCAATGGTTCGCCCCACTCGGGATCGAGGTAGCCGGCATTCACCAAACCAAAAGCGACGACTGGGAGGAGGCCATCGTCCAGGAATTCCAGGACATTTTTGCAGACAAACTAGACAAGTACAAGGGGACCCCGATATCATTTAACCTTAATCCTGAAGTAGCCCCCATCCGCCTTCAGTCTCGTTGGGTATCTTTTGCCCTTAAACCAAAAATTGACGAGCAGCTCAATAAATTAATAGCCCAGGGTGTTTTAGAACCAACTGACCACGCTCGTTATGAAACCCCGATTGTAACACCCATCAAACCGGATGGATCGTTAAGGATTTGTGGGGACTACCGGGCTACCCTTAATCACATCCCTCAACAGAATGCTTACCCGGTGCAGGTGGTACAACACCTTCTCCATTCCCTGGGGGGCAGAAAAGTCTTCGCTAAATTGAATTTAGCACAGGCATACAAACAACTGCCTGTAGATAAAAAAACCGCAGAGGCACAGTCGATTGTTACACACCAAGGCACCTTTAAGTGCAACCGACTCCAATTCGGAGTGAGCATAGCCCCAGGGATTTTTCAAAGTCTGATGGAGAGACTCTTGCAAGGGATCAAGGGGGTCGTGCTGTACTTTGATGACGTTTTAATTGCTGCCCCAAATAGAGAAAAAAATACAAGAAAAGCGTCTTAAAATGGTCCTCCAGAAATTTAAAGACCCTGGCCTTAAGGTTAAAAAAAATAAATGTCAACTGTGTACAGATAAAGTAGAGTTCCTGGGGTACCTAATTGATAAACAAGGCATTCACCCCACTTATAGCAAACTAAGGGCAATCAAAAATGCCCCAAGACCCAGAAATAGGACTGATCTCCAAGCTTTCCTGGGGCTCATTAACTTTTACAACATCTTCTTGCCCCAGAAAGCGACCATAGCTGAGCCCCTACATAGACTTCTCGACAAAAAAGCAATCTGGGTCTGGGGACACCACGAGGAGCACGCATTCCGACAAGTGAAAAACTTACTAAACTCAGATGCTGTTTTAATGCAGTATAACGAGACTCTGCCTTCAACAATTACATGTGACGCGTCACCGTTTGGAGTAGGAGCCATTTTGAGTCATGTGTTACCAAATGGTAGTGAAGTCCCTATTGCCTATTTTTCAAGGACCCCATCAAAGGCTGAACGTAACTATACCCAGATCGACAAAGAGGCTCTTGCTGTTGTATCTGCTGTGAAACGGTTTCATGAATATGTGTATGGACGAGTTTTTACTATTGTTACCGACCACAAACCTTTGCTAGGGATTATAGCGGGAGACAAGCCAACCCCCTATATATTGTCACCTAGAATGACTCGCTGCTTGGAGTTTTTAGCTGCGTACAACTATAAATTACAACACCGCCTGGGGAAAGCCATTCCCCATGCTGATGCATTGAGCTGTGCCCCACTTCTGGAAACCGTCGACGATCCAGCTCCAACCCTTACGACACTCCAGATTGAAATGCTACATTCACCACCGCTAACAGCCAGAGACATTGCAATCGAAACAAAACGAGATCCTGTCTTGGCGCAAGTTCTTAGCTGGGTCGAACGAGGATGGCCAATAGAAGAAACCCCTGACGACATCACCCCTTTCAGAAACCAGCAAACAGAACTTTTTTCGCAAAAAGGCTGCATCCTATGGGGAGATAGAGTCGTCGTCCCAGAGCAGTTACAATGAGCAGTATTGAAAACATTGCATGACGGTCACCCCGGCATCATGCATATGAAAGCGCTCACACGAAGCTAGGCGTGGTGGCCGGGCATCGACAAACAGATCGCAGCCTGGGTAAAGACTTGTTTAAAGTGCCAAGAAGTCAGCAGTACCCCACCTCGAGCAACTCCAACAGAATGGGAAACCCCCCGGGGGCGTGCTCCCGCATCCACGTTGATTTTGCGGGACCTACTAAAGGACATACGTTCCTCCCAACAGTGGATGCCTATTTCAACTGGCTCGAGATCCACGAAATGAAGAATACTACAATGGAGTCCGTCATCCGAAAATTGAACAGGCTATTCGCAATGCACGGGCTGCCAGACGTTCTGCTAGACGTTCTCTCCGACAACGGACCCCAGTTCACCGCCCTGGTGTTTGAACAATACTTAGCGGATTGGGGCATCCGCCATGCGCTAACTTCACCAGTGCACCCTGCGGCTAATGGCAGGGCCGAGCGCATGGTACAATTTGTCAAAAAAACTCTCCACAAAATGGACTATGGGGACATTGACAACAAAATAAACAGAATACCCCTACTCCAACACATCACTCCGCGCAGTGTTACCAACAAGACCCCAGCTGAACTGTTGATGGGATGCAAGCTCCGTTCCCACCTCAACCAGCTTCACCCTTCCTACGAGCCTGAGAAACCCTGTGGATCTACCGGAAAATGCCACGAGTTCAAGGTAGGCGACTTAGTTTTCACCAAAAACCTCTCCGGCAAACCATTATGGGTCAAAGCAACTGTAATTCAAACCACCGGGCCCAGATTGTACCGTGTGCAAACCTGCGACGGAAAAATATGGAAACGCCATATAGATCAGCTTTGCTCTAGGCTACAACCCAGTTCCCGTGACTTCTGTGACTTCCAAACTGAGGGGGGAGGGGATGTCGAAGAAACCGAATTCGAAATGGTGGAAAGCAGAAGTGAAGGAAGTCAGCAATCGGGCGTGATAAATGAAGAAGAATCAGGGAGGGGACTCTCCTCGTTACAGAGGAATACCTCAACGGAGGTGAGCCCGCAAAGATCGGAGGACAACAATGACAGCATTAGCGGCACCAAGTCATCCAGTGAGGAGGCGGAACCGTCTGTACCAGATATGTCCAAAAACGTCCCACTGAAACTGGACGACAGACAAGAACCGGTGGGACAGCGCAAATCCAATAGACAGTTAAAACAACCTACATATCTTAGGGATTACGTCACCGCACCCCTCAAATGGAACCCGGGGGGAAGGAGTGTTATGAACTAATAAAGCGCTTAAATAAAGTTTTAACAAACCTTAAGAAAAAGCAGGGTTCTAATCTTGCTCTTCTGATTGGCCGATAATAGCGATATCGGATTGGTCCATTCTAGGGAATCTGATTGGCTGTTAACGAGCCACTCTCATTGGTTCAAGGGTTTAACACTTCCAAGTTCTCATTGGCTAATAGGTCAGCAGCCTGCCCTATAAAAGGGCTGCTGCTGCCCTAGGGTTTTTGCTCTGTTCAGAATGATTAATAAAGAGTTGAAGTTCACTGTTCACTGCCTCGTCTCCGTTCCTTGCACCCATGCACAGTACTTAACATAAACTGTTTCAACTCCTTCCCTCAAAACAGCGCTACAGAACACTGCACACCAGAACAACTAGACACAAAAACAGTTTTTTCCCAAAAGCCATCACTCTGCTAAACAAATAATTCCCTCAGCACTGTTCAACTATTTACAAAGTGTACACCACTATTACTGTTACTCTTCTCACCACTCCTTATCACCCATCTCCTCCCACTTGACTGTTTCCTAGTATAATTTGATTGTTGATTGTACCCTTTGACTATCATTAAGTGTTGTACGTTATGATTCTTGATTCTTAATGAATGTACCTTTTCTTTATGTATACTGAGAGTATTTACACCAAGACAAATTCCTTGTGTGTCCAATCACACTTGGCCAATAAAGTATTCTATTCTATTCTAGTCAATTGTTGTCTCACAGTGTTCTTAGCCTAATCACTTTGGATCTATGCTAATTTGCTTTGTTCTTTCGTGAAATACAATTAAATTCAGAAATATCTGTTACTGGATCAGCTATCATTGCTCTCTTCTGTGATCATATAAGACAGCTCTCATCAGTCCTTATTTGCGTGGCACACTCCCCCTATATGCTGGCAAAGTACCATGTTGGGGAAAGCTGATAGAGCATTGCTAAATATAACTGAGATTAGGGTTGTTCCACATTCGGTTCAAGATTCCATTTGAACAATGTCCTAGCAATTGTGTTTCCATAACCAAATTCCAGACTATTTGCTGGTTTAATCTTCTTCCTCTATGTTATTAATGCAGATCCAGGTAAGATTTATCTCTTGGCAAATTCCTTTTTCTTTCCAAATTACGCCCATTCTTCAGTGGTTTACAGCAGATAAAACCTTTACCACTTCACTCTTCAGAAGCTCTTTGTGATTTCTAATTAAATTCTTTGTCTGAACACAAAATAATTAATACATAAAAAATGAAGTGCCGGGAAAGAATCTACTGTGAAACTAGTCTCTCTGTTGTATATTTAAACAATATTTAATCATTAGAGTAACACACTGATTGCACTTTTGGAAAGAAAACAAGCCTGGCACTTCATGTTTATTTAACACTTGGACTAGTTAGTTCTTGGAGGTATGAAATGAAGCTTATACAGTGTTGCTGCAGTAAATCATACTTTCTGGAGAATCACTTGGTCTTTAAACAGAAGTGTCATTTTAAGCAGAAACAGTTCATTGGGGCCCTGGCATATAAAATTGATGTCTTATAACCTTGAGTGTTATGCTGAAAGGAGAGGCAATAAAAACAAGACTTAAAAATAAAACCAGGAGGATGTCATATTTTTTGGTATGTTTAAGCTAAATATTAATGCATTGTTAATTTTTGTACATGCAGGTCCTGAAAACCTAATAAGAGATGAGAACAGGTTAGCAGACCAACCTATAGGAGGGAAGACACAATTTGATGTTTATATATTTTTGCTTTTTTTAATTACACCTTTTGATTTGGTTTCTTTCCATCCTGTAGAAATCTAAATATTTTAAGCTTAGAAATGAAAAGGGGTTTGTGAGGGGATGGCTGTGCAGTGCTAGGTTGTACACATTATCATTTCAAAGCCCCACATACACAAAGGGATGTTGGGTTGAGGAGAAGTTAGGTGGCATTTTAATTAAAAGCACTGCATATGCTCAGGAATATAATCTTGCAACATTATGCATTTATATTTATGATAATGCACCCTACTTAGTACAGCCTGTTTCTCTTCTCTTCTTTCTTAGGGCTGGCATATTTGCTTTTATTATTTCATCTTTCCCCGAAGAAGAATGTGCACCCCTTTTGCATTTTATTCTACTATTATTATTTCTAGTAGGCAAAGAGATTTTTGCTAGTCTCAAAAAAAAAAAAAAAAAAAAAAGCTATGAGGAAGTCACTGTAATTCCCATTTTATATATAAGGAGGTGAAACAAAATGAGATTCTGAAAGGTAAGGTCTGACCCTGGAAACTGAAGTGGCTTTTAAGTTGAATTGATTTCCACTGAATGTGGGTAACAACAAATTAGGAAGTTCCTGGTTTAGTATTGCATCTGCCGTAGACTTATTACGGTATCTTAAGAAAACCTCTGTCCCAACCTTCCATCTCTCCCCTCTGACCATCCCAACATTCATGACTCAGTCGTAGGATTATGCCTGCAAGATAATGTACATGAAGAACTCTGAAAGCACTATTTTTCAGAGGGATCTTGGAGTCCTAGGAACAATCACTTAAATATGACCGAGCAGTGTGCTGAAGCTGCCAAAAAAGCCAACACAGTTCTAGGCTGCATTAAGAGAGGGATAGAATTAAGATCACAAGAAGTATTAATTTTACTTTATAAAGCCATACTTGAAATACTGCATCCAGTTTTGGTCGCCACAATGTAAAAAAGATGTTGAGATTCTAGAAAGAGTGCAGAGAAGAGCAACAAAGATGATTAGAGATCTGGAGGCTAAAACATATGAAGAATGGTTGCTGGAATTAGGCACGTCTAGTTTAATGAAAAGAAGGACTAGGGGTGACATGATAGCAGTGCTACAATATCTCAGGGTTGCCACAAAGAAGAAGGAATCAAACTATTCTCCAAAGCACCTGAGGGCAAGACAAAAACAATGGATGGAAACAAATCGAGGAGAGAAGCAACCTAGAATTAAAAATAAATGTCTTGACAGTTAGAACAATTAATCAGTGAAACAAATTTCTCCCAGTAGTTGTGAATGCTCCAACACTGGAATTTTTAAAGAAGAGATTAGATAACCATTTGTCTGAAGTAGTGTAGGGTTTCCTGTCTTCAGCAGAGGGTTGGACTAGAAGACCTCCAAAGTCCCTTCCAACTGCTACTCTACTCTGCTCTGCTCTACTCTGCTCTATTCTGTAACTAATTAGCCTTGTTTTTGCCATCATTGTAAATATTAGTATTGATCGTCTAGTGGTAGCTTCTTCTCAATGAAACTACTATTAAAATCAGACCATCTGCTATGCAAAATTTCCTTCTACTATTAGAAAACTGAGATCAGTTAGACTTCCTGTCTCCCTAGCTTTTGAAGGACCAAGATTAGTTCTGTGGATTTGTCTACAGTTCAAGGGTGTGACACAAGCCGTCCTGGGGTCTCAGGATGTATAACATAAAAAAAGTACTCTGTGTTCCTGGATACTCTCAGCTTAGTGAAATTAGATAAAGGTACATACAATTTAAGGTTTCCAAATCATGAGAAGAACTTTTCTTTGTTCACTGATCACACCTGAGGCCACAGGGCCACAGGAAGGCTCTAGCAACTAATATTAATTTGAAGGAACCAGGAATATTTATACTTTCTGGAGAATCACTTGGTCTTTAAACAGAAGTGTCATTTTAAGCAGAAACAGTTCATTGGGGCCCTGGCATATAAAAGGTTGACAAAAAGGTTGACGCTATGATAGAACTCTTTGAACTTCTGAAAGATGTTAATGATTTTGTTAATTTTCTTAAAATTATTAACAACATTAATAATTTTGTCCTGCCCTCAGGTGCTTTGGAGAAGGTGCTTGATTCTTCTTCTTTGTGGCAACCTTGAGTTATTGGAGCACTGCTAACATGTTGAGAGATGGAAGATTGGGGACAGAGGTTTCTTACCAGTTAATGAACATTTTAGCCTTAACCACAACAACACAAGAGCACACAACAGATATAAACTAAATGTAAACCACTCCAAACTCGATTGCAGGAAGTACGATTTCAGCAACAGATTGGTCAATGTCTGGAACTCACTACCTGATTCTGTTGTCACCTGCTTAAACCCCCACTCTTTCCCCTCAAACTAACCTCTATTGACCTCACACCATTCCTAAGAGGTCTGTAAGGGGCGTGCATAAGCGCACAATCATGCCTACTGTCCCTGTTCTATTGTTCCAAATTATTAGTCCCTATTTCTTGCATTTAAATTTATGTTTATTCTTGTTTCTGTTGTATTGTAAGCTTTTGACAAATAAATAAATAAAATAAAATAAATAAATGTGACTCGGAGGGCTATCAAAGGCTATTTCTTTTTAATTCTTACGAAAAGATAGGGCATCTTTGGCCTAAGGTTATAACTGGCTAAATTATTTATTTCTATGGACCTACTGGCAGTAGATCCAAAGTTATAAAATGTTATCATTTCTTTTTCCAGATCATATATTTGTTCTAGAAAATGATCAACATAGTAGTCTTATAGCCTTTGAAGCAGGATAAATTATCATGACCACCTATCTGTACTACAGTAGAGTTGATTGTTTTTATCACTACTCCTTGGTAAATGCCATCTGTAGGTCTTCCTTTGAGAATTCTGTATTATATATTCTATAAATCATAATCAACAACAAAGTGGACATTTTCCACAAGGAATGTAGAAAAATAATATTTTGATATGGAATATTCATAAAATAGTTTCAAATAACAATACTTTTAAGGAAAGCAGATGCGGGAGTGTTTCTTTCACACACAAACACACATACACACACACAAAACAGCTTACTGCAATTAGAAGTAGCTTCATTTATCATTTCTCTTGTTTAGATAGCAAACATAAACAAATGAAATTAGGTTTGATATCTACATATACATTCACAAATGTATTTCAAATGTATTTCACCAGTTGAAATTACAAAATAAGCAATGAAAAGAGTGTAACAATAGAACAGGAGTCTGACATTGCAGACAATGTCACACACAAACACACCTACACCCACATTCTGTGTGTATGTATATGCAAATGTGTATGCATGTATATGTATCACTATGCTCTCTGTCTCTGTCTCTCTGTCTCTGTCTCTCTTTCTCTCCACACACACACACACATACACACATAATATACAAACCCATATAGAGTAGAATTCAACACTGGAGCATTTTTCATTCAGCCAACACATTTGCCATCTTTGGTTTGGTGTCAGGCTGTTAATCCAACATGTTTCATGAGTAGTCATATTAAAAGGAAAATGTATATTTTTGTCATTTCCTACACTTTCCTCCTTCAGACATTTTTCTCTCATTCCTCCAAGGTGTATGAAATGAACCTGACAAGAATTGAAGATTGTTGATAAATAAGGTTTAGATGATCATTTTGAAGATACCAAGACATAATCCCCCCTCCCAATAAAAAAAGTTAGCAATGTATTGTTGTTCTTTTCTCTCATGGCTGCCTGGGAGCCCTCTAGAGCTTTCTTAGTAAAGTTTCTCTTTGTCTTTTGGCAGAGTTAATCATGGTCTTTTACAGGCTTATCTTACTTTGAAGATGGCTGAGTGTAGAACACTTTGTAGGACTAAGGGATCAGTTTGCATAATTTTGTTCATGTTTAGAAGATTGTGAAGAGGTTATAAATCCATCTATTCCACTCCTTACTATCGAGTTTTTTTGACTGTTTCATTTATTGTTATGATGAATAAACCATCTCACTACAGTTGTGGTGAAAATAAGAACAAAAAAGATATTAGATATTTTCACTGCCTTGAATTATTTATATAAAAAGGTGGGATATAAATAAAATAAAATAACTATCTCATAATTGAAATCTCCACTTCAGAGTATTCTGAACTGAAAACCAACTTTCATTTAGTTTTCTACAATCACCATATATCCTGAAATATATATATAAACCATATTTAATTTAGATTATAAATATTTAATCATATGCAGACATCAACATTTCATCAGTGTAAAATGATTTAAGCTAGAATTATTTTAAAGGTAGATCTAGAACTATTGTGAACAATCTTTTAATTTTGCTCAAAGAAACAATCTACCTCAGGTAAAAATTGTAAAACATTTTATGAGAAGAGTTATTTGAAAATTGCTTGAATCAACGAGTTTTCTTTTCATGAAACACAACCTTTTCTGCAACTAAAAAGAATTTAGTTATAAGATTTTTAGGAAGATCTTTCCAGGTTTTTGATTTCTTAGACAATAATCAGCAGAAAACATTTAATGCTCTGGCACAAAAATGAGAGCTATTTTTAAAGAACTTTTTTGAAAAACGAGAAATGTTGAGCCAGAGAGGTCAATATTTTTCCTCAAGAACCCCAAATGAAGCCAGGAACAGAGAGAGGATCTACCCTGAAAACCATTTCTCTAGCCAAATAGAAATTAATTTCCCTGAAGTAAACTGTGTTACATACATATGCAGACAGGATTTCCCAATGCTTTCATCACCTACATGCACATGGTTTATTTCCACACCTCCACAACTTATTCATCTACTCTGATCTCTTTCACACTGCTCTCATGTCAGTTTTTCTCTGTACTGCTTTCTCTCCTTTTCTGATGCATCCTTGTTCCCCTTTGTTCCTGCTCCCTGGCCACACTCAAGCCATTATCTATTTCCCTCACAGCTTTCTGCATCCAGACTAAGGCACACAGGCACAGATTAGACATCTCTAATCTTTCTCTCTTCACTCCATGCAAGGCATAAGCCAAGAGGGGGTCAGGGAAATATAAAGGCTTAGAGCAGGGGTGTCCAACCTTGGCAACTTTAAGACTTGTGGACTTCAACTACCAGAATTCCTCAGCCAGCAAAGCTTAGCAAAGCTGGCTAAGGAATTCTGGTAGTTGAAGTCCACAAGTCTTAAAGTTGCCAAGGTTGGACACCCCTGGCTTAGAGGATGCAGATACAGGAGAAGCGCAAGTCAGGGCAATCCATTCATTTGGACTGTTGTTTCATCTAGCACAGGCAAAGCAGATGCTGTAACCAGTTGGCACGATACAGCATCTTTGCATGTGTCAGGGTTGTGTTCAGTTTAAATAATATTTCTACTTGTTATTTGCTCGTATCTCTTGGAAATGGCTGATATAGAAAAAAATATATCTTACCTGAATAAATATTAGGCTGGGCATTTGAGTCAATTTGAGGTAGTCATTAAGGCACCCAGAGAGAAACTGGGTGCCATCTATTTCCACCTTAGGCACCAAATCAATTGGGTGATCTTGGACCAGTCACTCGCTCCCTAAGAAAGAGGCAATGGGAAACCACTTCTGAAATCTTGTCAAGAAAACTGCAAGCACTTGTCCTGGCACTTGCCAGGAATCAACACTGATTGGAAAGTACACACACACACACATGCACATACACACACGAGCTGGACATAGTAAGTCAAGTAATTCAATGTAAGCAGCTAGCATGGTGTGCAGATTCACAGACTGTTCAGCTATCATGGTGCCTGTGGGCTCTGCATTCACTGAGAAGCTTAGCTGTTGCTGAGTGTCGTCTTCTGTTTTTGAAGCAATTGCCTTGCATCATTTATGCAAGAAGGTAAAAGACAGCTGTACCCCTGGTTTAAGGTGATTTTAAAAAAAACAGAGTGAAGAGGATAACAAGTAGGTGAATGCATAGATTATGATGTATTAGGAACCGAAATGTAAAAATGTGCTCATGGTCATTGTTAAAAATGATTTTATTGATTCCTCCTTACACCTCACGAATACAATGAATTGGAATGCAGAGCTCATGTTTTCATTTTTTTAGTCTGAAAAAAAAAATGTTTGCTACACTTTAAAACTCTGATGTTTTTTTTTTGTTGACATGCTTTCCAATTATTAATCTTTGATAACATGACCCTTCAATTATCTGCAATAATTGCACTGTGGACTATTGAGTACCTGTACTATTAATAAACAGCATAGGGTTAATATTGGTTCATTTCATTTTATTGTTCATGAATGACTTTCTACTTAATTATACAAAATCGTGTGGCATTCTCCTTTGATTAATGTGTAAAGTTGGGACAGATTTTGTTCAGCAAACATTTATTATGTGCAAGGCATTATTAATTGCTTAAGCATTTTCTTCAGTTTCTGTTCCATGTGAAGTATTCTGGTTATGATGAAAATTTGTATATAAGACAGTTTCACATATGCTTAATGGCAAGATTGAGGCATTGGTATTTAGTAGGTGGTGGTTTTAACCTAACTGAAAAATTGTAAAGGATGAAGAGTGCCTACTTTGCTTGTGTAATATACTAATGCTCCTCAGGCCATGGTGATATTCAGCTCAATTTCATAATTTCTGGATTTCAGACAATGTGCATTCCTAGACTCTGGGTCAGCAATAAGTAATCCTTTGTAAATCGTAATTTTATTCAAGATTATAATTAAACAATACAAATTAATACAAACTTTAAAAAAGGAAACGTGCAGAAAAGAAAGAAAAAAGACAGTAAAAATCCAAAGAGAAATAAAAAAGCAAGGAGAATATAGTAAAGCAAAAGAAAAGACATATATTAAGAAGTTGTTTCATCCTTCATCACAAGTATAAACAATTTAATAATTTATCACCTCTTAAAATATGACTGATGTTTTCTTCCCATACCCCATCTTTTGTCTATAAACAAATCCATGCAACTATATTTCCTTGATCTGATGTCAGAAAAAGTCCATTAATGGATATCAATGTATCTCTTTTAACTTTGATCAAATAAGCCAATTTATGTTCCTTTCTTTTACTTCTAAGAGTCTTGATCTTTAGTCTTGATTTCTTTTCATTTTTCATGTGCTCTTTTCCACAAAATTCTTCAATAAGCTAAATTTATAAATTAACAAGCTTCTTTTATAAATTCATTGTAGGAAAGTTAGCCAGGTGACTCTCTTGCTTTGTTATTACTATATCTCTTTTAATTATCAAGTTATTAGATTTTTTTTCTATATCCAATGAAGCATATTTTTCTATGTCATTCTTGTAAACTGTCACTTTTAAATCAAGTTCTAAATCAGTTTTGCTCTTGTAAGATAAAACTCATTCCTCTTCCATAACATTTTTAAACCCATCTATCTATAGAGGTACAAACTATTAAAATTAACTTATGTGCCATTACTCAAAAATATCCTTCAATATGTCCAATGTTAAAACATTTTCCTTAATTCTGCAACTTTAAGTACAGTTTGAGTGTTTTCCTTTATTATAATCCTTAATTTCCTCTAATTAATTCTAGAATTTTTAAACCCAAATTTAAAAACTTTATTTTATATTTTTAATAATTCAAAACAAAAGCATTGTTTCCATGGGAAGAGTTCTTTATAAGTAATTCCAAATCTCATTTCAATTTATTTTGGACTGTAATTCCAAAATCTCATTTCAAATTGATTTTGGACTATTAATCTATTTGTAACTTTCTAAAGTCAACTTTTTTGTTGATAATTTTTTTAAAAGTTCCTAAAGTTCTATTTAAAATTTGTTTCACTAAAGATTTATTTATTCAAAGCTGTCAGATTTGTTAATCCAAAGGTTCCTAATATCTAAAAAGCAATTAACAAACTATTTCTGGAAATGATTAGAAAATGATTTGTACAAATGTAGTGTCCTTTCAAAAGTGCCAATTGTGGTTTGAACAAGATAGCTATTTCTTTATCTCACAGAATTCTAAACCCATCAAAGATCATTGTGTTTGGTGTCCTTCCAAGAAACAGCTGCCTGGAGCATTTCTGATGATCTCAAGTCCCTCCCTTGTCCAGAGGGAACATACTGAGGAGCTGAACTATTTGCTGGTTCTTCATTCTGCTGCACGTGTCTTCTCCACTTTTTGTGTGGAGTGGAGACATCTTCAGTCCCCCAAATTCAAACAATAAGTAACCTTTATGGGCTCTGTGATCCCTTCAAATTTTGCAAGTTTGCCTGAAGGTGAGGGAAGGGGGGGGGCTTGCAAATGGCTGCTGCTTTGGTAAATGAAATAAGTCGTAAAACTTATCCAGAAGATAAATTAATAAGACATTTCCCGGTTACCCCCAAGAGTATGCTTAATACTGTCACATTAGCTTCCTTTATGCATTTTTCCCAAGACAAAACACTAGCCTGCAGCCTTCTATCATTTTTATTTTTCTAACAATGATTCGGGTATATATAAGGCCCTTCCTTTGATGATGCATGTGTAACAGTAGAAGATGGACCAGTGCATTACAGTATGCCCACCTTATCTCTCATTCTTCTTAAAAAGACTAAATATTTTTTTTAAAGAAAGCTAGATAAAGCAAGATTCTAGTATAATGTAGAAGCTGAAGATGCAAGAACATTGGTGGCAAATGATAATGTTCTTCTCAGAGCTTGGAAAAGAAGATGGCTGTTTGCAAAATATTATAGATTTTTGTAGCCTAGTTTCTTGTCTATGGAGATTCTCAGTCATCCAGGTAATGGTTTTCCCAAAGGTGTATTTGCAAGAGGCAACTGGACTTTCTGGTTTTTCTTTTGAAGACATTTCACTTTTCATCCAAGAAGATTCATCAGCTCTGATGATGAATAAATCATCAGCTCCCTTTCAATAAATCAGATTTAGCTCAATTTTATCAGGGTGGGAGTTAAACCCATTTATTTTGAGGGATATCATTCCCAAGGACAGCTGATGTAGAAGATCACTTTTCCTAATGTAGAAGATTACATGGCAAGAATAACCAATGCTAAAAGAAGATTTCAGTCTTATGATTATCCTACCTCCCAATACTTGCCATACCTCCAGAGAATCTGGGAGTGCTTGAATCAGACTCCAGACAGAATCACTTTTTTATTTGCTTGTCCCTTAACTAGTTTATTTTTCACTGAGGAAAAGATCTGACTGTAACCCTCTTTCTAAGCTTCCATGGGACCTTTTTAGAACACAGGTCTCAGGGGGTCTCCAACCTTGGCAACTTTAAGACTTATGGACTTCGCTTTGCTGGCTGAAGAATTTTGGAGTTGAAGTCCACAAGTCCTAAAGCTGCCAAGGTTGGAGACCCATGCTTTACAAGGAACTCAGATCAGTTCTGGCTTTTCTTGCAACAGCTCTGATGAGTTCCATTGTAGCCTTGCAAGAACAGTTTTTAGTCTTTGGAAAACGTCTGCAGCATGGCGAGAACATCCAATAGAAATGACTACGTCTAATAAATATCAGTGAAAATGTCGATGTCATAGAGTTGCTAAGAATGTACAAGAGACGTGTTAATAATAATAATAATAATAATAATAATAATAATAATAATAATAATGACTTATGACCCATGGGATACAAAAGCAACAAAGTCACAAAAACAGGTGAAGTCCCTTTAATTCCTTCAACTTGGCTTCAAAGGTCCGATTATCATTGACTGGAGAAAAAACTTCCCCACAAACAGTTGCAAAAAGGAAGAACTTCCGTTCAAACTCAAAATACATATAAATTATAAATAGAAAAAAAACAATACAAACCACACTGAAGCAATTAATGAGACAAGGCAGGATAAGAACTTGAAGACATCCACAGATATCGAAATACACACACTGGGAAGGACACCAGAAATTAGATAAGAATTGACAAACTAGAAATATTTTCACGCTTTGCTTCCAGCACTGACCCATGCGCAATTTGTTCTTTTAAACAGTCCTAACAGCTGCAGCCCATGAAGGGGATCAAGGCCCATTCCTTCCCCATAGACCATGCCATTCATGTTTCTGCCTTATCTGCTCATCCCTGCATGCCCTAGGATGAAGAGAGGATGGGCCTGGGTCTTCCTCTGAATGCCCAATCAGCCTGTGCCTTTCCCCAGTTTCCTCCACAACCTCTGGAGCCACACTCCCACTCTCTATCAGCTGTTTCTCCTCTCCCTCAGAATCAGATTCTAACAGGGGCATGACACCTACCTACCTACCTACCAGTTCTCATATGCCTCAGACTTTCTGATCTCTTCTTTCCCAGGAAATGCACTGTTAATACTGACATAGTAATTCCCTCTGAGCTCTGCTCTAACAGCTTCTAATTTTCTAATACAAGATCACTGCATTTCTCTGATTGTTTGAATGATTTCCAAGCTCTGGCTCAGTCATTGTTATTTCAACTGGGGCTCAGTAGCGAAGTGTTGCCAGCATGATAAACAACATGTGTGCTTTTCTGACTAGCATTCATCCATGTAAAAAAATTTAAATTCTTGTAATGTTTTTCACCCTTCTACAAATGTCAATGCACGATTTAGGCACAATGGCATGGACTCAGCTTCAATAGATAAGTAGTGCATAATGTGCATAGCTACATTTCTGCGTAAAGTGAGAGCTCCGATTTCACCATCTTTTCTTCTTAATGATATTTAGGGATAGGGACATTAATTCCTATCACAGCATCCCAAAGCTGGCATTTCTTAAGTGTTAACATCTTGCACACAAAAGCTGCAATACCTCATCACTTCTGACTGTGTCATAAATCCACATTTTTTACATTCAGTCTAATTATCCAATGCTGCAATACTATTTATGTTACTGTCAGTTGCAGCGAGAGTTTATTGTTGGGCAATACAGTTTGAATTTTCAAATAATCTGTTTCAAAACCAGACCCAATAATAAATTCTGGAACTTGACATATTTCTAGTTTTCCTAGAAACAGATTTCAAACATATGAACACGTAAGCAACACGAATGGAACACAGCTGACTTTTAAGCAAAGTTTGTCAAAGTTCATCCTAGCTTTAGCCTTGTAGGTCAAATGGCAGTCAGATACAGAATTTTAAGCATTACCAGGCAGAAGAAATTGTACGAATACTCTATTTTTCCCTTAACAACTTTGCTGGAAAGACAAAAGATGAAAAAAATAAGTGGAAAGAGAACAAAGGCTATCTTCGTAGACCAAGAGAGTCAAACTCAATTTCATTGAGGGTTGCATCAGGGTTGTTTGACCTCGGTGGGGTGTGGTGGGTGTGGTCATGGTGGGCGTGGCCAGGGTAGGCATGGCCAGCTCAACCTCACTCGTGTCTGGGGCACCAACTTTACACATTAAGTACTAAGGCAGGACTTCCCTCAGACCCTCCATCCCTCTCATTATAATCTCTTTCTTTCTTTCTTTCCTTCCTTCCTTCCTTCCTTCCTTCCTTCCTTCCTTCCTTCCTTCCTTCCTTCCTCCCTCCCTC
>BHEV01009235.1:0-17078 GCA_004319985.1 Emydocephalus ijimae | reverse complement strand
GATAATGTGAGTTATTATGTAATATAATTATTTTGATGACTATGAAATGGATGCACAAAAGGGAGTGGTAAACCAACCGATGCACTATAAATTTATGAAGAATGATATTTTTTTATGTTATGTTTTATGTCTTATATGTTTTTTGTTTGTTGTTAAAATCAATAAAACTTTTATCAAAAAAAAAAAACACACACACACACACACAATGCTGCCCATGGATTTCTATATGTGTACTTGTGTATGTTTACATTCTGGTAGCCTGATATAAGGATGGCTGCAAGAGAAGATAAAAAAGAATTTAAAAAATACATTGAAAAGCCTCAAAATATTTCAGTTTATCATTATGAAAACACAACCACATAAAACCAGACTTTTAGCAAATCCTGTGACAGTAGTATAAATATGTCGTATTCAGGTAGACCTCCAGTTGTGACTGCAATTGAACCCAATATTTCTGTTGCTAAGTGAGATGGTTGTTAAGTGAATTTCACCCCATTTTACAAACTTTCTCACCACAGTTGTTCGGTGAATCACTGCAGTTGTTAAATTAGTAACATGTGAATAAGAGAGGTTTGGCTGAGGCTTTGGCTGCTGCTTGGAATGAGCAAATAGCAGCCTTGCATTGGAACACACTCTCGATCCTAGAGGGTCCACTCATTTTCAGAAAGACTACAGGAGATGAAGTAGCATAAGAGGTATCTATGGAGATTCTCAGTCATCCAGGTCATGGTTGTCCCAAAGGTGCTTTTTTTCAAGAAGCAACTGGACTGTCTGGTTTTTCTTTGAAGACGTTTCGCTTCTCAACCAAGAAGCTTCTTCAGCTCTGACTGGATGGTGGGGAATGGAAGGATTTATACTCCTTGCAGACAGCTGGTCATTTGCATTCTTTTTAGCGAGTCCTTAGGCCACCTGGGGGTTTATTTGTGTCACCAGGGTCACCTAAGTGGTACGTAGAGCACCACTGGAGGAAATCCAAGAGTGAGTCTGATAAAGCACAGGTGGAGAACTTATATTAAGGGATACCTACTGGTGATAAAGGTGGCATGGTGGAATCTTCAGCTGAAGTGAGGAGAGGTGAAGAAGGGCCTGAGTTTAGAGGCCTTGCACAACAAAAAGAGTGTGGGCTTTGCCTCCCCCAGAGTCCCTGAAGTCTTACCTAACTGTTCCTAAGAGAATGAAATCAGTCTGGTGAGATTTTTGTAAGTAGGCATTGCAGCAGCAACAAAGTCCATTTCATCAACCACAGTGTGGCCTTGGTTTCTTGTGCCTGAGAGGTGATGAAATATACTTATTGCATCCACTGACCATCCTATTTCAAGAGACTTACCCAATCTAAATAAGAAAATGCCACAAAAAGCTTTGCAGGGTGTTCTGAGGATTATGCAAAGCATCTTGGCTCAGATCTTCTTAGTGTTACTCAGGCTGTGCTGAATATTTCCACAATCCTTTGATACTGTCCAGATGGAGGAAGAAAGGAGGAGGTGGAGGAAGGAAGGAAGGAAGGAAAAATGCTTTTGAGAAGTAGGCAGGGGAGGGAAGAAAAAAAAAAGGGGGGGGCTTGTTGTGCTAAATCAAGAGCAGATTAAAAGCAGGGTGGGGGAGGTCGGCAGGAAAGCTACCACAGCTCCAAAACGGTATGTGTGTGTCTTGGCACTCAACCCAGTTGCTTGGCTACCAGAATTTAATCCATTGTCATTCTCACAGTGGCTGAACTGTGATGAAAAGGAAGCCAGAAAGGGAAAAAAAAAAAAGGGGGGGGAGTTGGGAATCATTTTAAAGTAAGCCATCAGCATCCTGAAACCCACCTTTCCAGCCAGAAACATGCAATCCACCCATCCACCCCCTTCCATGGACAACCCCAAAGTTCATCCCAACCGAACCAACGAGGAAACATGATTAAACATTAACGTTTCATTTAAACCCATGGAAGGGGTGTGCGTGTTGGTGTGTGTCTCTTGCTGGAAAAGTAGATAAAAGATCCTGGTGCAGAGGTGGGTATTCAGTAGGTTCTGACCAGTTCTGGAGAACCAGTAGTGGAAATTTTGAGTAGTTCAGAGAACCGGCAAATCCCACCTCTGACTGGCCCTGCCCGGATCTATTCTCTGCCTCCCAAGTCCCAGCTGATTGGCTGGGTTTTTCTTTTGTTGCCTTGCATAGGAGAACGGAGCTGGAAAGCAGGTTAGTGGGGTAGGGAGGGAATGAGATTTTGCAGTATCCTTCCCCTACCACACCCACTATGCCACACCCACCAAGCCATGCCACACCCACCAAGCCATGCCCACAGAACTGGTAGTAAAAAAATTTGAATACCACCACTGTCCTGGTAATAAGAATAGTACATTTCAGCCACTTTCTTCGGTTATCCAAAGGTTGCTGGCAAAACCTCACTGTCATTCCCACCCCCACCATCCAAACACTGCTAGCAAATGTGATACTGCAGCTGCCCCCCCAGCCCTCGCTATACCACCACTTGTCGTGTCCATTATGAAAGAGGCCAGGAGTCGGTGACTTTGTATCAAGCTCTTTATTGTAGCTGGGAACCGAACTGGCTCTTAGGGAAACTTTGCGGCTTTTTATTTCCAAGATGTGGGAATAAACTTTGACTTCAGTATTGGGTAATGATTAGTCTAAGACCTTATACATACATGTCTGCCTAAGGGTCACTGAGATAAGCAAGGGAATTAAAAACAAACACCAGGAACAATTAAGCAGTTCAGACAATTGTAAACAGTTCAGTGTGCTATATCTAATTATTGTAATCCACAATGTGAATGCTTACTATGTACGAATTTCTCAATAAAAGGGGGCACTAGAATTTGCTCTAGGCTCCCATCCCGAGTACACCAGCCTCTGTGTCTCATTCTTTCCATGGGAGACCACCACACAAGCCGCAGCGGCCGCAGCCAATGGCACCACTTTGAATCTCCCGCGATTCGAATCAACCAATCGCGGGAGATTCTCAGCGAGCCAATCGGCGCGGCTCGCCTACCCAATCCGATCGCCCCACGCTTTGGCCAATCAAAGCGCGGGGATTTCAAGAATTCAAATTAAGGTACAGAACACCCCTCCCCTCTTGGTTTGGTCCTACGTGGAGTAGTCCCGTAGGTAGGCGGGGCTCCGTCTTTGCCTACTGGACCTGCACAGGTCAGTCGTAGGTTGGATCCCGGCTGGTTCGGTCGGGGTCTCTGTTTCTCTTGACTCCGTCGTGGGAACCGCCTGGTATGTTTTGCCGGGCCGCTCTTCGCAGCTCCCTCCTGGGCTACCCGGGTTGGTTGAGCTGGCCTGGCTTTCTCTCCCTGGCGAGGTTTCGTGCTGGCTGCTTGTAGGTGAGTATGGCTGGTTTCTTTCTTCTGGGTTTTGGTTCCCAGGGTATCCCCTCCCCTCTTGGTTTGTGTTGAGGGGGCTGGTTTTGTTTGGTTGCGTGTCGGTGGTGTCTTTTGTGGCAGCCCTCGATCTTAACTGATCGATGTGGTGTTTCCACGCTCGTCCATCGGTTGTTTGTAGCCGGTACGAGCATGGGCCTGTTAGCTGTGTTATGATTGCTGGTACCCATAATGGGTCTCCGGTTAGGTTCTTCGCGTAGATGGCGTCGCCTGGTGCGAAGGTTCGGTGTTTGCTGGTGGAGTCTGGGGGTTTCTCTGGGTTGTAAGTGGGGTGTAGTCTATCGAGTGGGGACCTTATCTTCCTCCCCATTAGCAGTTCTGCTGGGCTTTTATTTGTTGTGGTGTTCGGGGTTATGTGCTGTATGAAGAGTAATTTATTTATTTTGTCTTGGATCTCCCCGTGGTCTATTTTCTGGATGGTTTTTTTTTGTGAATTGAACCATCCGTTCCGCCCTTCCATTTGCCGCCGGATGCACCGGGGCTGTCAGTGCGTGTCATATGCCCCTTTCCGCTAGGAATTTTTCGAATTCCAGCGAGGTGAATTGGGGCCCGTTGTCGGACACGAGGACGTCTGGGAGGCCGTGTGTTGCGAAGAGTTTGCAGAGTTCTTTGGTCATGGCTTCCGTGGTGGTTGTTCTCATGTTGCTTACCTCCAGCCAGTTGGAGTAAGCGTCTACGGTTAAAAGGAAAGTGTGCCCTTTTGTGGGCCCGGCAAAATCTATATGGATTCTAGACCAAGGTCCCCTGGGGGTTTCCCACTCTAGGATGGGTGCTGTGGGTGGGCTTGGTCTAGTTTCCTGCCATCGTTGACACCTTGCTACCCAGGCCTCGATCTGTTTGTCCATCCCTGGCCACCAAGCATAACTTCTGGCCAGGGCTTTCGTTCTAACGATGCCCGGGTGCCCCTCGTGTAACAGTTCCAGCACCTTCCCTTGTAGTTTTTCCGGGATAACCACCCTATCCCCCCATAGTATACACCCTTTTAGTAACGAGAGTTCCGTTTGCTGGTTCCGGAATGTCCTGAACGTCTCGTCGTTGTCCTTTTCCGGTCACCCTTTCTCTACCCAATGCAAAACCCGCGCCAGACATTTGTCTTTATTAGTTTCTCGGGCAATGTCTGACACGGTTATGGGTAGGTTGGGTAGAGTCTCTATGCTGAGGGTGGTCGTTGTGGTTGCTGGGTCAGTGTCTGGTTCGGGTAGCGGTGAGCGGCTTAAGGTATCCGCATGGGAGATAGTCTTACCGGGTCGGTGTGTGAGTCTGTAGTTGTAGGCGGCCAGGAATTCGGANGATAGCCAAAGCCTCTTTGTCCAGCTGGCTGTAGTTCCGCTCCGGTTTGGTGAGGGTCCTTGAAAAAAACGTGATGGGTGCTTTCTTTCCGTCAGGGAGAGTGTGGCTGAGGACAGCACCAACGCCGAAGGGTAATGCGTCACATGTGATGGCNGACATTATAAAAGTTAAGTAGCCCCAGAAACGCCTGCAGTTCTGTTTTTGACCTGGGTGTGGGGGCTTCTTTGATGGCTTTGATTTTTTTGTCGGTGGGGTGAATGCCGTGTCGGTCTAGGAGGTATCCTAGGAATTCGACCCGCTCTGTGTACATCTGGCATTTTTCCCTCTTCACCTTAAGCCCGGTTTCTTTGAATTTCGTTAGCACCTCCCTTAGGTGACCCTCTAGTTCGGCCTGGTTGGTTGCCGATACTAGTACATCGTCGAAGTAGGGTACCACCCCCTTGATGTCTTGTAAGAGCCTTTCCATGAGGCTCTGGAAAATTCCAGGTGCCACACTGATTCCGAATTGGAGTCAGTTACATTTAAAGGCTCCCTGGTGGGTGACTATGGTTTGCGCTTCTGCAGTTTCCTCGTCGACCGGCAGTTGCTGGTATGCTTGGGCCAGGTCGAGTTTCGCAAAAACTTTGCCCCCTCCCAGTGAGTGTAGGAGATGTAGCACTACTGGGACGGGGTAAGCGCTTTGCTGCAAGGCGTCATTTAGGGTGGCCTTGTAGTCCCCGCAGATTCTCACTGACCCATCAGGCTTGATTGGGGTGACTATTGGAGTCTCCCACCGGGCGTGGTCTATGGGTTGTAGGACCCCTTGCTTGACGAGCTTGTCAATTTGCTCGTCGATTTTAGGTTTGAGTGCGAAAGGTACCCGCCTTGGTTTTAGGTGTTTCGGGGGAACGGTTGGGTCTAGGCTGAAGGATATAGGGGGCCCTCGGTACTTGCCTAGGGTGCCGTCGAGCACTTCTTGGAAGTCCCGGGCCAGTTGCTGCTCCCAGTCGGCTTCGGCGATGTGGTCAATGCCCGTGACTGCGATGCCGAGCGGTGCTAACCATTGAAGTCCCAGCAGGCTAGGTCGATCTTGATCGACGATGGTCAAGGGAAGTCTTTCAGTGTGCCCCTTGTAGGTTACTGTGAACTGTCCTGTTCCGACTACAGGGATGCGATTTCCCTGGTAGTCTTTGAGGATTAGTCTCTGGTTTTCTAGTCCCCTTCTCTGGATGGTAGGCACCAAGCGTTTAATTTCTTGCCAGGCTAATTTCTTGCCAGGCTAATTTCTTGCCAGGTAGGACCCAGAGTCCACCTCCATTTTACAGGGTTCGCCTTCGATGCTTACCTCCACATAGACTTTTCGGGCGTCGGTGGTTGTTGCGTGGCCGATGGTGACCGTCTGATGTGTCTCTTCTCTCTGCCGGGTCTCGCCACCTCGTTGGGCTCATCCGTTCCGGTCCCAGCAGTTGTCGGCTGGACGGTCTCTGGTCCTGAGTGGTGTGCTCTCTCGTCTCCGCTTGTTCGGGTCCCATTGTCTGGGGTTGTAGGTTTTCTTGAGGCGGCAGACGCGGGCGATGTGGCCCTTTTTGTCACAGTGCCGGCAGATTGAGTCAAAAAACCGGCATTCAGATCTGGGGTGGTCGCCTCCGCAACCGGCACACGCGGTCCTCGACTTACGACTCCGCCGGCTGCGCTGGTCGCGGCCTGCCTGGAGACGGTGGATTTCTTCCTCCTTGTCTGAAGTGCCCGAGGTGGAGTGGAGTTCGCCATGGTGGGTGGTAGTTTCATGTTGGGCCTCGGCCGGCCTTGCAGGGTGGTTGTTTGTGGTGCGGTCCCCGGCGTTCGGTCTCCACATGCGGTCTGCTGATTGTCGGGTGGCTTCGGCTGCGGTGGCTTCGGTGATGGCATCGGCGAGGGTGATGTTGCCCTTGGCCATCAGCCGACTTTGGAGAACGGGGTCCCAAAGGCCGAGCATGACTCGGTCCCGCAGGGCCTCGTTCATATTGGAGAACTCGCATAGTCCTCCAAGGTGCCGCAGCTCTGCGACGAAGTCACCGAAGCTTTCGCCCGACTGCTGGTCCCGCCGATAAAATTCGTGTCGTCGGATGAGGATGGGCATGGCTTGAACGTAGTGTCGCCGGAGTAATGGCTCAAGCTCATCCCAGTCCATCGCGGTAACGTTGGCGGGTTTTGCTAGTGCTTTTGCCATCTTAAACACTTCGGGCCCGCAGTGCGTTCGGAAGACGGCTCGTTTCTTCGATTCAGTGGCGTTCTTCAGGTCGCTGCATTCGAGGAACATGCGGAATCTGTCCGTGTAAGATTCCCAGTCCTCGCTAGTGGGGTTGAAGGGGGGTGGCGGCGCGATGCTGGCCATCTCGTCGGTCTGCTGGCTTCCGTCGGACACGTGCTTCGGGGTTCAGGATCAGTATCCCACCTTCGTCACCAGTGTCGTGTCCGTTAGGAAAGAGGCCAGGAGTCGGTGACTTTGTATCAAGCTCTTTATTGTAGCTGGGAACCGAACTGGCTTTTAGGGAAACTTTGCGGCTTTTTATTTCCAAGCCGCGGCGGCCGCGGCCAATGCACCGCTTTGAATCTCCCGTGATTCGAATCAACCAATAGCAGGAGATTCTCAGCGAGCCAATCGGCGCGGCTCGCCTACCCAATCCAATCGCCCCACGCTTTGGCCAATCAAAGCACGGGGATTTCAAGAATTCAAATTAAGGTACAGAACACCACTGCTTTCCAGCACTGCTGCTGCCAACACCCCTTGTGCCTCTCCCCGTCAGCCATGCACCCAAAGTGAGATAGAAGCCCTAGAGAGGTGCATTTAATCATCCTTGGGGTGGAAATTAGCCATGAAAATTTGACTTGCGATGCATTAGCCACAATTAGACAGCTTCAGAGTAGCAGTGGAGAAGTTGTGGCAGCGGTATATCGGCAGTGGAGGACCAGGCATTGACAAAGGGCCACGGTGGGTCAGCCATGCTGGAAAATCCAGGGGGAAATGGGCAGGGTCATGTAGCCGTATCAAGGCATCTATGGAGATGCCGCATAGACAGTTCTTGAATGACCTGAGTTATTTAGTTATTTACAGTTTTTATAGACAATGCAGTTCAAATACTCTTGGGCAGGTACAAGAGTTAAAATTCTATAAGCAACAGTAGAGTAAATCAAAATGTTAAAAAAAAATAATGGCAATAAATTAATCTTCCTCAGGTGAGGGCCAATAAAGATTTAGCTGGAGTTGAAGACCTAGTGAAAGAACAGTGTCTTTAATTATTTTGTAAAATCTGTGAGGGTTGGAGCTTCACAGACATCTGGGGGTAATGTATGGGGGCCAACACAAAAATGTTGTAAATGTTATGGACTCCATCTGGAGTCAGTAACTTGACAAGGCCTGAAGGGAGAGAAGAAAAGAGACAAACAAGCAACTGAACAAGAAGACAAATAAAGAACAAAGCTATCCGACTTCCAGTTTCGGCTTCTTTGGTGACGGACCAAAATCCACGATCATGCATGGTTTCAATCCATGCTCGCCGCTGGAGTGCCCTGAGCTGCTTCGATTCGGGGCTGATTCGGGGCAACAGCAGTGCTGCTTCCCTGGCCGGCGGGTCCGGTGGAGAGAGCCCGAAGCTGCCTGTCCTTTCCATCCCTCGACCAGCCCATCCACGTTCCACGCATCTCCAAATCCACCAGCTGCTCCAAACGCTGCAACGGCACAGGCATCGGGCAGAAGTGCTCACTTGGCGAGGCTCAGCTTGGAGGAGGATGCGGTGCAGGCCATTGCCTTGCCTCCCTGTCCATGGATGGGTAGGCACTATCACTGGCTCAGGCGGCCTCTCCCGGTGGCCCCTTTGGGTTCAGGCTGGAGGGACTTGGGAAGGAAGCCAGCCTCGGGTTGGCCTGACTCTTTCACTTGGTAGGCGGGCGTGCACCCACGGTTCGCTTTCCCGGCTCTGCCCAGCCTACACGGCTCTGGCGCAGCCCTGGCGGGAAGAGCAGAGGGCCCGGCAGGGAAGAGCTCGCTGCCTTGGCAAGAGCTCTGCTGCCGGGCAGGAGGGCCCGCCTGTCAGCTGTGCTGGGTGCCCCAGGAGAAGCTCTTTACGCTTTGCTCGGCGCCAGGCAGGGATGGTGGCTGGGTGCTTCTCCTGGGGTGGGCCGATCCTGCAGCCCCGGGGGATTCACCTCCCCACGTGGGGTTGGGCTGCCCTCTCAGGCAGGGGAGGCTTTGTCGTACCTGTAGTAGGGCGTCATTTTTAAAAGAATTGGCTTTGCCTTTGAAGGCGAAGGGAAGGCGCCGTCAGGACTGCCTGAAGCCGAGTGTCTCTGCCAGGCTCCGGTTGCAGGGAGGAGCCCTGGCTGGCTGCACATGGCTGCACCAAATGCCGCAGTGTTGCTCTAAATGCCACAGTAGCACGGGGAGAAGGGAAAGCAATGGTGGCGGAAGGTCTCCCGATACGAAGTGCCCCACCAACGCTGAGGTCAACATCCAAGCCGTCACCACCCGCCCGCCCAAGGATGCAAGGGGCGGGGAATTAAGTCACCCCCAAAAAGATGGCCTAGCCATTTTTTCGGGGGTCAAAAAAAAAATAAGGCCCGACCTTATTTTGTGAGAAACATGGTAGAATCATATATACACCAAATTGGAAAAGTGAAAGTACATCCACAGATGAGGAAGTAATAAAAATAATGTTAGAATGTGCCAAGTAAACTTCCAAATGAATCTGCCTAAACAAATTCTAAGAGAAAACTGATGCACCTGATCCTCTGATAAGCAGAATTAGTGAAGGTAAAACCCATTGTCTGGTTATTCCAGCCAATAACAGAGAGTTCCATACAGCATTTATCTTCACCCAATGTGGTTGACATATGGAATTAAATCCTCTAAGACTAACAAGCATAAAAATCCCTTAATCCTCTGAGTCGCCTTTCGAAGCAATTCCCAGTCACTCGATTCAATCTGAAGATTTGACTGATGTGGGAATAAACTTTGGCCTGAGCTTGAGCAATGATTAATATAATGCTTTATACATTCATGCCTGTCTAAAGGTCACTAAGATAGTGCAAAGAAAAGAGAACAATAAGAACAAATACAAACAAAGAGGCAGCTTAGACAACTGCAAACAAGCCTGTACTATATCTAATTATTAATCCACAATGTAATTGCTTACTATGCACAAAAATCTCAATAAAATGAAGCACTGGAATTTTATTCTGGGCTCCCATCCCGAGTACACCAGCCTGTGTCTCATTCTTTCCATGGGAGACCACCACAAGTGGTGACCCCGACGTGATCCGCTGCAGGTGGTACGTGTCCAGACCTCCATGTTTCCTCGCCTGGAATAGGTAAAGTACGTACTTAACTATTGCTGGACAATAGGATTATTCAGGGAACATGGGGGGAAAACTCTCTCAGCCACAGGAACGTCATGTTAGTGAGCTGCTGAAGTTAGTCAGGACAAACTTCTTTATCTTTAAACCCTCGGGGGGGGAGCAAATAGTTCTTTCAAAAGGTAATGTGAAAGAGCTGCTGCAAGAGATCTGGTGACAATGTCCCTGGTACTCAGAGAAGGGCTCTTTAAAGTTAGACATGTGGAGGAAAATTGGAACTATCCTTCATGAAGAGCCACGAGCAACAGCTGAAATTTTGATATATTGGAAGGTTGTTATGACTGCTTTAGAGACCCAGCAACAACTTCTTTTAAAACCTTTAGCAGAACCTCCTCCTTATGAAGGAGTTGTGTCACACACCCCCCAAACTTCAAAACTCGAATATGCATTCTCAACCCCAACTGCACCTACACCTGTACAGGAGAAAATCCAACCACAAACAGGGAAAGTTCAAGCAATGATGCATCAGGCTTTCAATGAAGGGAAATTAGAGCCTGATGAGATTCCCCAGATGAATTTGTTTCCAGTTAATAGGCAAGTGAATGCTCAAGGCAATCTGCAGGCTGAATGGGTTCCAATTCCTTTGTCAGTACTTAGGGAGATTTAGAAAGCTGTTAAAGATTATGGTATTCAAAGTCCCTTTACAAAGGGTCTCCTGACAAGTTTGGCTACCTCACGCATGATTCCTAATGACTGGAAAGATTTAACGAGAATGATATTGAGTTCTACTCAGTATATGGTTTTTGATTCTGAATATCAAAGAGAAGCTATCACTAGGGGACGGAATTCAGGGGGGCTGTATATGCCAGACCAAATCTATGGGGCAGGCTTGTTTGAATCCACTGCTGATCAAGCTGCTAATTTGCCTGATCACGCACTTCCCGTGGTTATGGCAGCTGTCCTTGGGGCATTGTCCCGCATCCAGGATGTGGGAACCCCAGCACAGTCTTTTTCTCAAATTAAGCGAACAGCATCTGAGTCTTATAATGATTTTGTGGAAAGGCTACAATTGGCTATTACCTGGCAAATTTCAAATGAGGAGGCAGCAAAGGAACTTTTGCTGAGATTAGCAATTGAAAATGCAAACGCTGACTGCAAGCGTATCTTACAGCCTTTGGTGGCTAGAGGTGAGGTTACTCTGGCTGATCTGTTAAAGGCATGTGCAGTGGGGGTTCTCAGGCTTACAACATGGAGACTTTGGCTATGGCATTGCAAAAAGGAATGAAGCCTACGGGGAATTGTTTTAATTGTGGGAAGCCTGGCCATTTTAAAGCCCAGTGCCGTGCCCCTGGGGGGGAAATGGCATTTAACAAAAATAAAAATAGGGACATCTGCCCGAAGTCGGTCTGTTCGAAATGCAAAAAAGGGTTTCATTGGGCAAATCAATGTCGCTCTGATCAGAACCAAAATTCGGGAAACTAAATTTGGGGTGTGCAGCTAGCCCCACTCTCAAGGCTGTCACAAAAGCATCACCTGCAATTACTAGGAGTGCAGGTTTGGATTTAAAAATGTTGAACTCAATTGATGTGACTTTTCCTAATCAAGTGTACATTGAGGACACTCATTTGCATGGGCCACTGCCAGAAAAAACAGTGGGATTGGTACTTCCCAGGTCTTCTGCATCAGAAAAAGGTTTTTTGTTATTCCAGGGGTTATTGATCAAGATTATATTTCATTTCCCTTTTTTATTTTGGTCAATGGAGATTCTCAACCATCCAGGTCACAGTTGTCTCAAAGGTGCTTTTTTCAAGAGTCAACTGGACTTTCTGGTTTTCCTTTGAAGATGTTTCGCTTCTCATCCAGAGCTGAAGAAGCTTCTTGGATGAGAAGCAAAACATCTTCAAAGAAAAACCAGAAAGTCCAGTTGACTCTTGAAAAAGCACCTTTGGGATTTCTTTTGGTCAGTTGAATTATAAGTAGTTGTTGAACTTCATCTAAATTCTCCAAGAAAAAAATGCTGGGACTAGAAAGAAGTTAAAGCTATCAAAAAAATGCTGTCCTAAGCTGCATCAACAAGGGACAGTATCAAGACAATGAGAAGTGATATTTGGCTTTACAGCATGCTGGTGAGATCATACTTGGAATGCTGCATTCAGTTCTGGTCACCATAATAAGAAAAAGATGGAAAGTGTGCAGGAAAGGCAGCAAGGTTGATATTCTCACCCAAGAAGCTTCTTCAGCCTTTCACCCAAAACATTTCACTTCCATTCCCCACCATCCAGTCAAAGGTGAAAAAGCTTCTTGGATGAGAAGCCAAACGTTTTCAAAGAAAAACCAAAAAGTCCTGTTGCCTCTTGAAAAAGCACCTTTGGGATAGTCCTTGGTCATGCACCCAGATTCTCCATAGTAGAAACAGAGTTCTCAGTCTCTATGCCTCTGCTGTTCTTCTGTGGCTGGGCATTGTCCGGCTGCACCAATTTGCATAGTCTTCTCTCTCCCAACTTCACTTGGTGTAAGGGCAGTGAGAACTGGATATGGAAGATGAGTAGGTAGCTCCTTAATTAGACATTAAATAAAACTTCATGGGATTGTTCCTTCAAATAGAATGCCCTCAGATGAATTATTAAGGATAAACCCAGACTAAAATACAAAGAAAAATCACCAATGACACACACAGACTATCAGAGTTGGATGAGACCTCAGAGGTCCTCTAGTCCAACCTCCTATTGAAACAGAAAACTATTCATTTATAAAAGGTGATAGCCACCCCACTTCATCTGCATTGGTGGAGAAAGAATTCCCTATTTGTGGCTGATGATTGTCCTTTTATTCAACAGAACTCTACTGGTTGTTTGAAATAGCATATGTGTATAATGTTTACTTGCATTTTAGTTTATGTAGTGACTAGGTCACTTTGAGATGTGCAAATATTATGGTTATGCAAGCAAGCAAGTGCAACATCAACATCCCTTGCTGACTATTCCTGTATATAGAGTAGATTATACTAAAATAGATTATTGCACAGCAACACACCATTATGCTTTCCAAGGAGAGCAGAATTACCTATCTCAGGAAATATGCTGTATGATTTCTTTACACTCAAAGGGGGAGGAAGTCATGTATCCTCTCAATCTACTCACATTGTAAACCAAGTCCTGCCTCTTTACAATGGTAACTCAGAAGTGGAGCATTGGGTTTATCTACTCTGTACTTTATGATGCCTTGCCACATACAGATGTTCTGATCTTATCATCTTCTATGATGTTCTACTCTGGAACTGGATATTATATTTGATCTGTATCATGGGCTGTGATTCTGGCTTTGGGAATCAGCTGGTCAGGCAGCTGGATGCTCGGGGTCTGTGGGTGTTGCCCTCTTGTCTCACTCCAGAAGGGGCAGAACAGCTGGAAAAGGTCACATCGGACCGGTTAAAGACCACTCTGCTGGATGTCACCAACACAGAGAATGTTGCAGCAGCAACTGAGTGGCTGAAAATGTGCATGAGCAACAAAGGTGATGGAATCTGTTTTTTATCCTTTTTATGCGGGAGCAATGTGAAAAATGGGTTCGTTTCAAGCCATTAGGTTTTACCTCTCCAGGAGACATAATGCTAACTTTTCTCAGCGGGTTGGGCAAGCTCATACTGTACATTAAAATAGCTGAAAAGTGCAAAATTGCCAAGCTCTAGCTCATCAATTTGGAATGTAATGTAAAGACCTAATAAAGCTCTATTTCTTTTTTCTTTTTACTTGGCACTTTGCCTGCCAGTCCCGAATCATCATTTAGCTTTAAAATTTCTGTTTTTTGTTTTCATGACATTTGCATAACAGAATAACAGAGTTAGGAGGGACCATAGAGGTCTTCCAGTCTTGGAATCACACAGACAGTAAAAAAACAAACTTAGATCACTCACATCAGTCAGCCAATCTAGTCCCAGTTACCATTGTTAACCAAGGATTTCTTGTATGGATGGCGTGTATGCAGCATATGAACATATACACCATGCATTTTACAACATTCCAGTGTTCATACATTAAAATTTAAAGAATGCTGATTTCCAACTTACAAATAACATTTTTGGTGGGGAGCCTAAATCTGAAACTAAAAGCCCTTAAAAGGCAAAAGTATGGCTAAATTTATCATGGGTTGTGTCAGGAAAAAGGGAATATCGTTAATAGTTAGGAAAAGATGAAATACAGAGTTACTTTCTTTCAGATGCTAGAGTAGCACTTTAGCTGGATAGTTGGTTGATCAAGTGACTACTGTGTCTTACTGTGCAAACTTTTCTCAGTGGGTTAAACAAATTCATCCATTAAAATAGCTGAAAAGTACAAAATGGCTCATAAATTTGTAATCTAATTGCTCCTCCTTAATATACCCTCCAATGAATAAGTATTGCCAAACAGGATCTATTATGCCATATTCCACCAGGAGGAAAAAAATTGCAAAATAACAGTTGCAAACTCTAAATTTTTATCCTGCCAAGTGCAAAGCATGCTTCTCTCAACTAGGGGCTTTAGTATGATAGGGTTCTCTGATTTTCCTGCAATCAAAATGCTAGGTTTCTCTCTTTTACAGAAATGCAGGATATGCATATTTACCTGACTGTTAACATTAGAAGAAATAATTCTGATCGTGATTACAACTAAAAGATTGGCATGAAGGGCTGACATTGCTTCCTTTGTAATTTGTATAAATTATTAGCATCTTAAACAATAGTATTAGTCTGTAATAATCCCATAAATTATGTTGATAATACCATAACTTTAATTCAAATAACAAAAACACTGTAAATTTAATGGGTAGGATCGCTTTATTATAAAGTGTTACTCTTTTTCCTATCTTCTAAGAAGTCAATACATCCTTCCTTTGATATTCAAACAAAATGTATTTAAAATATTTAAATCCAGTAAAAGCAAGTTTTTTATGCTTTTTCTTTTTTCTCTGTTCAAAATCAGATTAAAATTGATTCCATGGAAACAGAAAGTTTACCATAATTATGTCTGTTTTGGTTAGTTCAATTCAGCTATCCTATGTATCGCTATCCTATGTATCTTTGTAATCCTAAAGTCAAACAACATGGGGGCAAGAGTCTTGGGCTGAGTTCTCACTGTTTCCTTAGGCATGAAGCAACAGTCGAAATGTTTCAGGTATTGTTCTAACAAACCAGCTGTTTGAAGGGATTCTGCCAGAGTAGAAAATTCCTAGGAGAGCTTAAGGCCTTCCTTCATATTTCACGGGGATCCAATTATTTATTGATTGTGGGAATAAACTTTGACTTGGGAATTGGGTAATGATTAGTCTAAGACCTTATACATACATGTCTGCCTAAAGGTCACTGAGATAAAGCAAGGAAATTAAAAGCAAACACCAGAAACAATTAAGCAGCTCAGACAACTGTAAACAATTCTGTGTACTATATCTAATTATTGTAATCCACAATGTGAATGCTTACTATGTACAAAAATCTCAATAAAAGTGAGCACTGGAATTTTACTCTGGACTCCCATCCCAAGTACACCAGCCTTTGTCTCATTCTTTCCATGGGAGACCACCACAATTGATTAGGTTTTTATCTTGCCTTTATTACTTTATGAGGAAGCACAATGGCTCAGTCATTAAAGATGTTGAGCTTGTCAGCCGGAAAGCTGACAACCCAGGTATGAGACTTGGGTGTCACATGACGGGGTGACTTCCTGTTCCTGCCCCGTCTCCTGCCTACTTAGCAGTTCAAAAGCACAAAAATGTGAGTGGATAAATAGATACCACTTTGGTGGGAAGATAACAGCTTTCTTTGCACCTTGGCATATAATCATGCTGGCCACATGACCATGGAAGCAGCTTTGGACAATGCTGGCTCCCTCACCTGAGGAACAGAGATGAGCTCCACCCCATAGAGTCAGACATGACTGGATAGGGGAAATATTTACCTTTACTTTATTATTTTAAGTAATTCAAAGCAGTGTACATAAATAATACAGGTAGTCCTTGACTTACAATAGTTCATTAAGTAATTGTTCACAGTTACAAGAGCACTGAAAAAAGTAATCATTTTTCACACTTATGATCATTGTAGCATCCCCATGGTAACATGATCAAAATTCAGACACTTGGCAACTGACTCATATCTAAGGATGGTTGCATGTCCCAGAATCACATGATCACCCTTTGAAACAAACAAAATCAATAGGGAAGCCAGAGTCACATCTCAACTAATTTAACAACTACAGTGATTCACTTAACAAATGTCTCATTTAGCAAGAGAAGTTTTGGGCTCAATTGTAGTCATAACTCGAAGACTCCTTCCTCCTCCTATTTCTCCTCAACAACAACCCTGCAAGTGGGTTGGGGTGAGAGAAAGTAATCCAACCAGGTTTTGTGCCTAAGGCAGGCCTCGAACTCCCAGGATCTGGTGTCTAGGCCAACACCATCAACACTACAACATACTTGATTCTTAGTCTCTATGGAACGCATGGTGTTCTGTCCTCACTTTGCATTCTTGAAAGCCCCGCGCGCTGATTGATCAGAGTGCGGGGCTACCTGATTGGCCAACGACGACGCTGCCGATTGGCCGCCAAGAGTCTCCCGCGATTGGTCCGTTTGAATCGCGGGAGACTCAACGATACGTCAAGAGCCGCGGAAAAGCCGCGGCTAAGGAAATAAAAGCCGCGGACCTTTCCATCGCGGCAGTCATGTTTTAGAATAAAGATCTGAGCTGAACCAGTCACTGACTCCGGGTTTCCTTTTTGCGACGGACACCACACTGGCGACGAGGGTGGGATTTCGCCCCTGAGAAACGAACGTGTCCGGAGGAAACCCGAAACCCGCCACGATGGCCGGCATCGCACCGCCGACCCCTTTCGACCCAGCCGCCGAGGATTGGGAATCGTATGTAGACCGATTCAACATGTTCCTCGAGTCACATGACCTGAAGGACGCATTGGGGCCAAAGAAACGAGCCATTTTTCTCACACACTGCGGGCCCGCAGTGTTTAAAATGGCGAAGGCTTTAGGGAAGCCAGCTGAAGTCACTACGATGGCGTGGGGCGATCTTGAGCCCCTGCTCCGAAGGCACTACGCCCCCACCGTGCCCAT
>BHEV01009231.1:0-10746 GCA_004319985.1 Emydocephalus ijimae | reverse complement strand
TATCTATCTATCTATCTATCTATCTATCTATCTATCTATCTATCTATCTATCTATCTATCTATCTATATCTATATATATATATCTATATATATCTATATATATACACACACATACACATACACATACACACACACACACATACACACAGATATAGATATAGATATAGATATAGATATAGATATAGATATAGATATAGATATAGATATAGATATAGATATATGTTGTGATTGAAAGGATAGATCCTGCTGTGAGTTTTGATTCTGATGACTCTGAGGATGAAAGGATGGAACCTGCTGAAAATTTGGAGTCTGAATTGTTAGAGGACACAGATGTGAGCCAGGGGGATGAGAGGTTATCACACAGACATTCTTCGCCTGAACCCTCGACCTCATTCATGCCTGCAGTTGAGCCACAAGATGAGTCAGAGGAGTCGAGCGAGGAAGCTGACAGATCGTGGCTAGATGCCAGAACAAGAAGGAGGCTGAAATGTCAAGCTGTGTGGAGGCATCAGGCTAAATGAGGATTTAGGGAGATTGACACGCCCATCTAGGTGGTTCACAGAGACAAACTGAGTTAGAAGGCAGGGCGAGCCAATTAGCACATTGCCTCAGGGATTATAAAAGGACACAGCTGTGTGTGGGAAGTTTGTCAGGAACAAAGTGTTTGATTATGTGCAGAGGTTTTTGACAGAGGCTCTGAGCTTTGAGAATTTGTGCCTGAACTGTTGTGATAAACAGGGCATGTGGAATATAATCTTGTAAGACTCCTTTCTATTGGATTTGAGTTTTGGGGCGGCTGCCTTTGGTTTTGTTTTGTTGGAACTTTGAAGGGGGAGCCATAACATTTTTGTTCCTGACCACACAACAAACCATCTTAGAAGCAAGATGGATTCTAATCAACTGCAGCGTCTGGTAGAGCAACAACAAGAACAAATAACTCAGCTTTTGCAAATTAACGTGACACTGCAAAATCAGGTAACACAACTGCTGAATTATATTTCCAGCTTACCAAGCACTGCTGCTGCTTCCCCTGCCCCTCCTGTGAGGAAAAGCCCGGTATGCGTGCCAGATAAATTTTCTGGGCAAATGGACTGGTTCCCGGCATTTATGGGCCAATGCCAAATGTTTATTTCTCTGAGACCTGAAGACTTTCCAACCAACTGGGCTAAAGTAGGCTTTATTATTAGTTTATTAACTGGGCAGGCTGTCAATTGGGCTACTCCCTTGTTATTTCAAGATAGCCCGTTATTGAACAATTTCCAGGGTTTCCTCCAGCAGATGAGGGTAATGTTTGAGGATCCCATTAAAGGACAAACTATGGACAGACGGCTAATGGATATTAAGCAGGGAAAATGTTTACTACAGGAATACGTGGCAGAATTCCATTTGTTGTGCATGGAGTCTAACTGGAACGAACCGGCTCATATGGCTGCATTCCAGGAAGGCTTGTCTGATGCCATCAAGGATGAGCTAGTCCATGCAGAACGGGCTTCAACTTTGGATGCATTGATAGTTCAATGCTTACGTATTGAAGCTCGTTTCCAGCAACGTGGGAGCAAACGGCCCGTTGTGGAACCACCTGTGTTTGCTCGCGCACGCATTCCGCCACCGAGAGTTTTCCAACCCACGGTTCAGGTTGAGGAGCCGATGGAGATAGGCACACTCCGCCCTCGCTTAACGGCACGAGAACGTTCAAGAAGGTTCCAGGAAGGCTTGTGCCTTTACTGCGGAGGTCCAGGACATTTTGCAAATTCCTGAACTCGGAGAGGGACTCGCAGACCTGTGCCCGAAACCACTCCTGGCCCGTCGGGAAAACGGGGTAGGCCCGACCTCAGAGAAACCCTAGGTCGGGCACGTTCTACACCCCCACCCCAAATTGCCGAAGTAAATCCTGGTCCTCCTCGGCATTTACTTTTGGACACTCGAATATTTCTGCAGTCACAGAAGGAGGGAATTCCCGCTGTTGCGCTGGTGGATTCAGGGGCTACAACCAGCTTTATGGACTCTGCTTTTGTTGAACATTTTGGAATTCCTTTAATTCCTGTAAATTCCCCCATTAAGGTGGAAACTGTAGATGGGCGAGAACTCAAGTCGGGACCCATTCGCTTAGCAACTCAGCCAGTGCGTATGGTCATTGGGGATCATATCCATTCCTTTGGAGTTGTTGGATTTTTCCGATGTTTTCAGCGAACAGCAGGCAGACCGATTACCGCCACATCGTACCTATGATTGTCCTGTGGACCTGATACTGGGTGCCCCATTGCCCAAGGGGAGGTTATATTCTATGTCGGAGCCTGAGTTGTTTGCACTCCGAGAGTTTTTAGACAAAAACTTAGCTCGGAGATTTATTCGCCCCTCCTCATCCCCTCTTTCAGCGCCCATTCTTTTCATTAAGAAGAAGTCAGGAGAACTTCATCTATGTTGTGATTATAGACGCCTGAACTCTATCACCGTGAGGATTAGCTATCCCTTGCTGCTCATTCCGGAATTGATGGAGCAGTTGTGGGAGGCTACTATCTTCACTAAATTAGATTTGCGTGGGGCCTACAGCCTGGTTTGGATATGCAAAGGGGACAAGTGGAAGATGGCATTTGGCACTCGTTATGGTCATTTCAAATACACCGTCATGCCATTTGGTCTGACCAACGCTCCTGCTGTATTCCAGCACCTAATGAACGATATTTTTCGGGACATGCTGGATAGATTTGTCGTGGTGTATTTGGACAACATTTTAATTTACTCTCGGTCCAGAGATCAGCACCTTCAGCAGGTTTGTCAAGTGCTTCAGCATCTTAGGGAGCAAAAACTTTATGCGAAACTGGAAAAGTGTTTCTTTTTTCAGTTGTCGATAGAGTTTTTAGGGCACATCATTTCTCCCGAGGGCATTTCTATGGACCCTAAATAGGTTGAAGCATTGTGTAGTTGGGAAGCCCGTCGTCGAGTCAAGGACGTACAACGTCTGTTGGGATTCGCCAACTGCTATCGGACTTTTATCCCGGACTTTGCTAAAGTAATGGATCCCATAACTCAGCTCCTCCGTAAGAAGGTCCCATTTGTGTGGGGGGCCCCTCAACAACAAGCTTTTGATAATTTAAAGAAAGTGTTTGTAGCTGAGCTGATATTGAGGCATCCAGATCCGAATCGTCCATTTGTGGTCAAAACCGATGCCTCTAATGTCGCTATCGGAGTGGTACTGTTACAAGCTTCGAAAGATGGTGCGCCCTTTTTCCCATGCGCATACTATTCTAGGAAGCTCACAGCTTCAGGGCGCAACTACACCATCTGGGAAAAGGAGTTGTTGGCCATTAAGCCTGCTTTTGAGACCTGGAGACATCATTTAGAGGGGGCTCAGCACAAGGTAGAGGTTCGTACAGATCATCAAAACTTGGAATATTTGACCACAGCTAAGAAATTGAACCAACGCCAGATTCGGTGGTCGTTGTTTTTTGCCAGGTTCAATTTCTCCGTTACTTATGTTCCAAGTGGACAGAATCAGAGAGCCGACGCATTGTCTCGGAAGCCCGAGTATATCGGTCCTGAGGATCCTATTCCTCTACCAACTGTGTTACCAACAGAATCCTTAGCCGTATTGCACGATTCTGTAGATTTGCGGGCTCGTATATGAGAGGCGCAACAATTAGACCCATGGACGCAGCAGAGAAGGAGGGAGGTTGGACCTGATTCCTCATGGACCTTTAAAGAGGGCTTGTTACGACATCGAGACTTGTTGTATGTACCCAACAGGACACTTAGAGCCCTCATCATGACACAATGTCATGACAATCCAGCTGCTGGTCATTTTGGTTTTCACAAAACCCTGCACTTGGTCACCTGAACTTTTTGGTAGCCTCGGGTTCGACACCATGTGTCTTCCTATGTCGCTTCTTGCATACAATGTCGACAAGCGAAAGCAGCATCGGGTGCACCTCCTGGACTTCTTCAACCACTACCAACTCCAAGCAGACCATGGGGAGTGATCTCCATGGACTTTCTAATGCACTTGCCCCTTTCGTTGGGTTACACGACAGTGCTCGTGGTGGTTGACATGCTCACTAAGATGGCCCATTTCATCCCGTGTGGGAGATTACCCTCGGCTCATGTTACTACCCGGCTTTTCATACAACACATGTTCCATTTACATGGCTTACTGAACAGAGTTGTTTCAGATCGTGGTGTTCAGTTCACCGCTCAATTCTGGAAAAGTCTAATGAACGCTCTACGAGTACAAGTATGTTTAGCATCGGCACACCATCCGGAAACCGATGGCAGGACTGAGAGAGTAATTGGCATTCTCACCCAATACCTCAGATGTTTTGTGAATCAATGACAAAACGACTGGGTGACCTATCTTCCATTGGCAGAGTTTGCCTTTAATAATTCTCGGCACACCTCCACCCACATGACGCCTTTTTATGCCAATGTGGGTTATCATCCGAGGTTTTTTCCCGTGTCAATCACAGATTCTCCAGTTCCGGAGGCACGAGAATTTTTCTCAGAGTTATATGCAGTGCATCAATTAATTTCCAGACAATTGGAACGAGCGAAAGCAGATTATAAGCGTTTCGCCGATCGTTCGCGCCGGGCGACACCTCCATTGGCTGTGGGAGACAAGGTATGGTTGTCAACGAAACATCTTCGGGTCGATCGTCCAATTAGGAAGTTGGATCATCGCTTTATTGGTCCCTTCCCTATCGAGGCAGTTATTAATCCAGTGGCTTATCGACTCACTTTACCGCGCTCCATGCGCATCCACCCTTTTTTTCATTGCTCCTTGTTAGTACCTGACACTCCGTCGTGTACTCTCCGTTCTCCAGAAGGTACCGGTTCTCCATCCAGGCTCTGCACTGAACCTATTACTGCTACTACAGTGGTCGGAATTTATGATTCACGATGGCTAAAGGGATGATTCCAGCACTTTGTGGGAAAACTGGACAAGGAAACAGAGATTTGCTCATGGCAGGATGTATCCAAGGTGCATGCCCTGGATCTTATTCACATATATCATGCACAATTTCCGTCAAAACCACATCCTAATCGTCAGACTCGGGGGAAGGGCCCTGTGGTGAGGGATAGTGTTGTGACTGAAAGGATCGATCCTGCTGTGAGTTTTGATTCTGATGACTCTGAGGATGAAAGGATGGAACCTGCTGAGAATTTGGAGTCTGAATTGTTAGAGGACACAGATGTGGGCCAGGGGGATGAGAGGTTATCACACAGACATTCTTCACCTGAACCCTCGACCTCATTCATGCCAGCAGTTGAGCCACAAGATGAGTCAGAGGAGTTGAGCGAGGAAGCTGACAGATCGTGGCTAGATGCCAGAACAAGAAGGAGGCTGAAACATCAAGCTGTGTGGAGGCATCAGGCTAAATGAGGATTTAGGGAGATTGACACGCCCATCTAGGTGGTTCACAGAGACAAACTGAGTTAGAAGGGAGGGTGAGCCAATTAGCACGTTGCCTCAGGGATTATAAAAGGACACAGCTGTGTGTGGGAAGTTTGTCAGGAAAAAAGTGTTTGATCATGTGCAGAGGTTTTTGGCAGAGGCTCGGAGCTTTGAGAATTTGTGCCTGAACTGTTGTGATAAACAGGGCGTGTGGAATATAATCTTGTAAGACTCCTTTATGTTGGATTTGAGTTTGGGGGCGGCTGCCTTTGGTTTTGTTTTGTTGGAACTTTGAAGGGGGAGCCATAATATATATGTGTGTGTGTGTGTGTGTGTGTGTGTGTGTGTGTGTGTGTAGTTGTGCTTTTAAAGTTGTAGCTACAACTTTAAAAGTACAACTACAATGATGTGGGAAAATACCCGAACAAAGCTGAATGCCATACATGTAACTACCCGCGAAAACTTAAGAATATATATCTATATAACTTCCAATTTTACATGGGAGAAAACCTGAATAACCAAAGATCCATATATATGTGTGTGTGTGTGTGTATAAAACAATAGTAAATGAAATAATTATTCTATTCAAGTACAGCTCTGCCATTAATATTAATAACAATCTTTTACATTTCTATTTCTTTTAACAAACATCACCTAGTAATATCGGTTGTCTTTCACTTTAATAACATTTCATATTTTACTTATTACTGTCTTTGAATAAAAAAACAAACAATAGTTAATAACAGTAGTCAATAAAGTTATTGTTCTTATTCAAGTTCATCTTGTCAACTGATAAAAATCTTCCATGTTTCTTTTCAATATTTTTAAACTTTCTTTTTAAATCATTGAGAGACTTATTCTCTTTTCAAACAAATATTCCACTTCACATCAATAGATATTTTTTCTATTACTTTAATCATCTAATATTTTCTATTTCTAACATGACAATGCTATCCCATGCACCTTTGCAGAATCCTCTCCTTAAGTTAAATTTTAACCATTGTTGTTGTGAATGCATAGGATTTAATAAAGTTATCTGGAGCTTAGAGTTAAGTGCAGGGTTCTGGCCCTGCACTTCTGATTGGCTGTTAAATGGCAGGATCGGATTGGCCCGTTCAGGGGAATCTGATTGGCCATAAACAGAGCTTTCGTATTGGTTAAACGGAGCTAGCGCTCCTGAGTTCTTATTGGTAAAATAGTTATTGGGTTACCTATATAAAGAGGGTCTTAGCTGCCCTGCTTTTTGAGCTGTTACTATGTAAATAAAAGAGTTGAAGTTCACCGTTTAACAGACTCGTCTCCATTCGTTATCAAACTTGACACTGGCGACGAGGGTGGGATGTGGAGACAACAGAGCTGACTGAACTAAGAAGAAGAAGCCGAGCACGTGACTGACGACGCACAACGCTGGAACCATGTCCAGCGGTGTCACATTACCCGCTCCATTCGATCCAGTGCAAGAGGACTGGGAGTCCTACATGGATCGTTTCCAAATGTTTTTGGAAACTAACAATTTGAAGGATGCCTCAACCGGGAAGAAACGGGCGGTATTCCTAATGCATTGCAGACCAACCGTATTGAAGATGGCTAAAGCACTAGCCAAACCAGCTGAAGTGAAGGCTATGGACTGGGACATCCTCGAACCCATACTAAGAGCTCATTACGCACCGACCATGCCCACGCGCGTAAGATGGCACGAGTTCTACCAAAGAAACCAGTGAAAAGGAGAAAGCATCACCAATTTCGTCGCAGACCTCCGAAACCTGGGAGGCTTTTGCGGGTTTGCCGACCTGGAACAGGCCTTAAGAGATAGAATAGTCCTGCACCAGGCGTGCAGAGCAAGCTGATGGCAAAAGGCAACATCAGCCTTGCTGATGCCATCGCTGATGCTGCTGCAGCAGAAGCCACCAAGAAGTCGGCTGCCCAACTGCGCCGCAACCGCGCTCCGGCACAACAACCGACAGGCAACGTCTCACCCAACTCAGAAGGACAGCTTCTGACAACCCACCACGAGGACCTCTCTTCATCATCAGACAGCGATGAAGAAGAGGTCCATCGACTACGGTCCGATCGGGACCACTATCTGAAGTCCCTACACCCCTGCACCGGCTGTGGGGCCAACCATTCCAGGTCTGAATGCAAATTCCACGACGCACTCTGCCATGAGTGTGGAAAGAAAGGCCACATCGGACGGGTCTGCCGAAGCTCACAAGGAACCGGCCTGGCCCCGAAGGGGGCTTACTACCGCCAATCGACAGGGAACTGTCCTGTAAGGCGAGAACCAGTAAACCACTCCTACAGAAAACGAGTTTTAAATTGCACCACGAGGCGAGAAGAGGCTCACCATACTATCACTATTGGTCACGCCTCTGTCTTAGATGCCAAGAAAATCCGAATTCCTGTAGTCATCGAGAACTGGCCGTGCCAAATGGAAGTCGACTCGTGATCGTCCTTCTCGATGGTGTCCTGGAAGACCCTCAAGGAACTCATTCCCACATCCAGCGCCAAGACCTTCATTATCAAAGACTTATTCTCAAGAACTATCAAGGGAATCGAATCCCTGTCGTCGGATCCATTCGAGTCAGGGTCTCATTCAAGAATCGCACAGCGTACTTATCGCTAACTGTGATCGACAAAGATCGGCTTAGCCTGCCAGGCCTCCAATGGTTTGCGCCACTTGGTATTGAAGTGGCAGGCATTAATTGGGTCAGTGGAAGCAACTGGGAGGAGGACCTCGTCCACGAATTCCGGGACGTATTCGCTGAAAAATTAGGCGAGTACAAGGGGACTCCAATATCGTTCAGCCTTGACCCAAAGATAGCTCCCATCCGCCTTAAGCCCCGTCAAGTTCTGTTTGCCTTAAAGCCGAAAATCGACGAACAGCTCGATAAATTAAAAGCTCAGGGGGTGCTAGAACCCACCGATCACTCTCCTTGGGAAACCCCAATCATAACGCCAATTAAGCCAGATGGGTCCATTCGAATTTGTGGGGACTACCGGGCCACCCTGAACCACGCCTACAGCAAAATGCTTATCAGGTGCCGGTGGTGCAGCACCTCCTTCATTCCCTTGGGGGCGGAAAAGTCTTCGCTAAATTAGACTTAGCTCAGGCATATCAGCAACTACCTGTTGATGAAAAGATGGCACAGGCACAAACAATAGTGACCCACCGAGGTGCCTTTAAATGTACGTGGCTCCAATTCAGAGTCAGTGTAGCCCCGGGAATTTTTCAAAGCCTTATGGAGAGGTTACTACAAGGGATAAAGGGCATGGTCCCATACTTTAACGATGTATTGATTGCTGCACCAACAAAGAAAGTATTGCAAGATCATTTAAAATTATTCCTACAAAAATTTCAAAACGCCAGCCTTGAAGTAAAAAAGAACAAGTGCAAATTGTGTACAGATCGCGTCGAGTTTTTAGGGTACCTAATTGACAGTCAGGGTATTCACCCTACTGACAGGAAATTGAGAGCAACAAAAAATGCTCCCAGGCCTCGAAACAAGGCCGATCTCCAGGGGTTCCTGGGCCTTATCAACTTTTATAATGTATTTCTACTGCATAAAGCAACTGTCGCTGAACCGTGACATCGTTTTCTAGACAAAAAAGCAATTTGGTTGTGGGGTCATAAAGAAGAACAGGCATTTCGTAATGTAAAAGAACTACCGACTTCCGACGCTGTGCTCATGCAGGACAATGAGACTTTGCTGTTGAATATCACATGTGATGCTTCACCTTTTGGAGTGGGCGCCATTTTGAGCNAAATTATAGCCAGATCAATAAAGAAGCCCTCGCAATTGTATCTGCCATTAAAAGATTTCACGAGTATGTGTATGGCCGGGTTTTTACTATCGTGACTGACCACAAACCGCGATTGGGGATAATAGCTGGAGATAAGCCGATTCCTTACATATTATCCCCCAGGATGACTCGCTGGTCAGAATTCTTGGCTGCTTATAACTATCGGCTGCAATACCGCCCGGGGAAAGCCATTCCCCACGCCGATGCATTGAGTCGGGCACCGCTCCCAGAGACTCTAGACAATCCCGCTCCAAGGGTAACCACATTACAAATTGAAACGCTACACGTGCCGCCTTTAACCACCTGAGATATCGCGAGAGAGACCAAACGTGACCCCACCTTAGCGCGAGTCCTGAGCTGGGTAGAATGCGGATGGCCATTGGACCAGCTATCAGATGACTTCACAGAATTCAAGACGTGGCAAACAGAGTTGTTCTCGTAAAAGGGCTGTGTCGATAGAGTCGTTGTCCCAGAACGACTTCAAAAAGCAGTACTCAGAACCTTGCACGATGGCCATCCCGGTATCGTAAGAATGAAAGCCCTTGCGCAAAGCTACGCTTGGTGGCCTGGCATCGACAAGCATATCAAGAACTGGGTTCAAACTTGTCATCAATGCCAGGGAGTGAGTAACGCCCCACCAAAAGCCATTCCGACCGAGTGGGAAATGCCACGGGGACCCTGGTCCTGTATTCACTTGGACTTTGCGGGGCCGACCAAAGGCCACACCTTTCTTCTAACCGTCGACACCTACTCTAATTTGCTCGAGATTCACCATATGACCAACATGACCACCGAAGCAGTCATCAAAAAACTGGAAAGACTGTTTGCAACCCATGGACTACCAGACGTCCTGGTATCCGACAACGGGCCCCAATTTACCGCGCTGTCCTTCGAGCAATACCTGGCTGACCACGGCATCCAACATGTGCTCACTTCGCCTGCGCATCCTGCCACCAATGGAAGGTCTGAGTGCATGGTTCAATTCATCAAAAACACTTTGCAGAAATTCGACTACGATAACATCGATGACAAAATCAACCGAATCCTCTTTCTACAACACATCACACCTCACAGCGTCACCAATAAAACTCCCGCCGAATTGCTAATGGGACGCAGGCTCCGCTCCCACCTCGACTGGTTACACCCAGCTTATGAGCCGGAAAAACTACTTGGATCCAGCAGCCGATGCCGTACCTTCCAGGTAGGTGATTGGGTATACGCTAAAAACCTGTCTGGGGATCCGCTGTGGGTAGAAGCAATAGTCATACGTGTAACTGGCCCAAGATCCTACGTTGTAAAATGCCTTGACAACAAAATTTGAAAACGCCATTTCGATCAATTATGATCACGGCTCCGCTCAGGCATTTCTGAACTCCCTTATGACCAAACTGAGAGCAGGGGAGATACAGAAGAAGACGAAACTCAAATAGAAGAAAACCCGTTCGAAAGGAACAACAGCAGAATAGAGACACAGGAATGGGAACCAGAGACAGTAGTAGGTCTACCTCAGGGAGTTACCGAAAATATCGAAGAGGACGAAAACGTGAACGCTGAACCTG
>BHEV01009230.1:0-13237 GCA_004319985.1 Emydocephalus ijimae | reverse complement strand
GAGGTAAACATCAGACAGAATCAACATCTTGCATCAGAAAAGGATATATGCCTCAATCATACACATTGTGGCACAGGTTTGAGGACAGGTAGGGACTGTGCTATTGAATGTACTTTCTGTCTTTTCCAGGTGAAGCTTGGTTTGTCTGTCTGATTCATGAAAGCTTTTAACATTTCCAAATTGGGAAGGTGCTTTGAATTCATCTAACTCTACTTCTTCTTCTTCCTTAGAAATAGGAAAGGGATTGATTCAGACCTATGAATTATGGATCTTCTGCTTCTATTTCTGTTTCTTCTATCCAAGCCAGTTTCTGAGAGGCTTGGCATGAAGTGCCCATTGAGTTTGAAGCTCCCGCGTAGTGAAAAACAACAGAGCTATTACAGGCCAGGAGACCATCTCATTAGTATAATCACCACTGGAAGAAAGAAAGTGCGTAAAACAACGATGCCTTTCAACAGGGCTCCTTATTTTCAGTTTGACCTGTAAGTCATTCAGGATGGTGATTTAACACTAACCCTCTATTTGCTCTTCTAACATTCTCATTGTTTTCTTCTTATTTCACTTATTGCCTATATTGTAGGACCTGTCTAATTTCTTGAACTGTTTTGATTTCCATTGTTCCTCTCTTTTGACTTATTTTGTAAAAAAAGCTCGAATCCAGAAATGGGGCAGGAAAAAAATATATTTAAAAAGTCAGATTCCTTCCTGGTCCTCTCATGAGTTATTGTTACTTTAGTTTAAAGTAGTAAGTGAATGAGGTGTAGTTGCCTCTGCCCAGCCCATTTATATATGTTTACAACCACTCTTTCATACTTAATACCTGATCCTTATAGGAACAGAGAATGACTTGATTTTACAACTGCTTTTCTCTTTCTATCACAATGATTGTGCTCATTGACTGATTATGAATCCTGGTTACTTGGCAGTTGAAAATTAGTGCTGTTACAAATAGCAATAGCACTTAGATTTATATACTGCTTTACAGTGCCTTCCAGCGCTCTCTAACCAATTTACAGAGTCAGCACATTGCCCCCACCAATTTGGCTCCTCATTTTACCTACTTTGAAAGGATGGAAGGCTTAGTCACCCTTGAGTCTGGTGAGATTGGAACTGCCAAATTGCAGGCAGGCAGCAACCAGCAAAAGTAGCCTGGAGTACTGTACTCTAATCACTGCACCACCAAGGCTCATATAACGGTTTATTTATGATTCTTAAGCTTAGTGGAAAACTGTCTCCAGCTTGATCTTTCCCATACTTATTAAAAAGAAAAGGTGCTGGGAAACTATCATTTGACTCTTGAATTGGATCAATATTGGCTTAAGCATCAGAAGCAGAGTTGGTATTCAGGCAGTTTGGACCGGTTCTCTTGTACCAATAGCGGAGATTTTTACTAGTTTGGAGAACTGGCAAATACCACCTCTGACTAGCCTCACCCACCTGCCCCCACCATTAGCTGTCCTATATTGCCTTGTTTTTGGCTTAGCTGACTCACCAGTGTTCCGAAAGGAGTGGGTCTTTGAGTCCTGAAAGAGCATGCAAAGCACTTGTTAGGCGTGCACACGCATGCATAGAACTATTCATAGATCTGGTAGGAAAAAATTTAGAAACCCATCACTGAACAAAAGGCAAAGAGAAATAAAATTGATATTTTGGTATTTTGCTTTTGATCATAATGATGATGATGATAACATGAACATTTTTATGTTAGTTTACCTTTTGGAAAGGTTAAAGTACTACGCTACGTTTTTAATATTCAATTGGTCAACAAGACTCCTGGGCTTCTGAAAAATCTCACACTTGGCTACAACATCCATGATAATTATTTGGACCGACTTCTGACTTCAGATGCCTTGCTGGATATGTTCTCAACGGGAGAAGCCAATGTTCCCAACTACAATTGTGGAAAGAAGGACCACCTTTTGGCTCTTGTTGATTCGGCTAACGATGATATCTCCATCCAAATGTCAACATTAGTAGGCACCTACAAAGTCCCTCAGGTTTGTGTGCATGTGTTTTACTACAGCTAATTTGAATGGGGTGGTAAGCCGATTTGTGATAGATCCATCTGTATCTTCAATTTGAAATTGAAGAACTGCTCTTCAGTGTGTCCATTCTAGGTGAAATGGTTAGGAATTGGGATCTACAGTGTTTAAGAAGCAAAGATCAAAACACAATATCCTCTCATGACATCCTCATCATTGCTTTGGGTCTTCTGTTTCATGCTTGGGAAGGTCAGGACAGACTCTATGTTCAAACAAAGGGTCTTCTTCAAAAAGGAAGGTTTAGCAGAGATGGGAAATCATCCTTTGAATATAATGTTAACAAAAATAATGATATTTTCAATGGTAAACTTTTTAGCCCACATGCTCATTATTTTTTATCCTTAAAGTTCATCGTAAATGGCTTGAAGGGCAATAAAGACCCTTGAGAGGATTTTTCTACCAGATAAAATATTCAAAAAAATATCCCTAATAGTGGTATGTTCTCTATTGGCAGGTTCATCTGCACATACCAATACATAATTCCAATACATATTAAAAAAGAATAAAACATAATTTACAGACCTCCTGGTCTATTAGACATTCTTGTTAAAATACTGTATATGCTAGGATCTTCCTGATTAGAGCTGAGAGTGGAGAGATGAACCAATTATTTCTTGTTGAAGAACAGGAAGACTTTAGACAGAGTTTTGGTTGACCAAGAGCAGTTAACGTGTAGTCCTCAACGAAATTAAATAACACCAAAGGAAGCATGCAATGTGGTACTCAAGACTCTGTCTTCGGCCCATGCCAAATTATTATATTACATGTATGGAATGTAATAAGACTCCAAAAATTCTGTTTTTTGGAAGAGACAAAACTTCAGTTAAAGACTTCTTGAATTACACAACTGACAAACTATATTGGTGTCATGCCCCTGTCGGAATCTGATTGGGAGGGGCATGGGAGTTTGGCTCCGTTGGCTGTGGAAGAAATTGTGGAAGGGCAGAGACCAGCTGGGCAGAGCAGGGAAGAGGTAGAGCAAGAGAGAGGGTCTTTATAAGAGGACCCAGACTCACCCCCTCTACATCCTATTGCACTCAGGGAGGAATGGAGAAGGGAGCAACATGAGTGGCATGGCTTATTAGGAAGGAAAAGACCCTGATTTCCCATATTAGCTGCAGCTGGGAACACAGTGTTTAAAAAGGGAAGCTTCACACAGCAATTTGTTGGGAGCAAATTGTGAATTATCTGGTATCGTCGAGGCTTATCTGTGTTCCTGGCATCTTCCCAACTGTGTTTGCTTTCAAGTCTGCAATTCCTTCTCCTGCCCTGTCAAGTCAATTACTGCAGCATGGTTTGTTTGGAATTTTAGTTACAGTTTGGATGTACTTTGTTTTCGAAATGAATTTCCTCACTTAGAGACTGTTCGTGGGAGAGTTTTTCTCCAGCTAAAGGTTACCTGGACATTGGGGGCTAAGTTGGAGATAATAAAGGGACTCTTCTTGCTTATTTGAATGTGTTGCCTTTGTGCCACTCCTGGGTCATCACAATTAGGATATGTGGTCTTCTGATCTCTTGTGCTACAGGAGAACAAGCTAAAAAGTTTGCTGCAGAATGAATTCAGATCTTGAAACTGAGAAAAATATAGCGATGCTCAGTAAGGATGGCACAGTGAAATGGATGAGCCATTATAAATGTATTTCCAAATTGGCGATTATTTCAATGTGGAAATATCTTAAGACATTTGAGCAGCTTGACAGAATGGTTAAATATGGAAGATTTAAGCAAAACCCTTATGATAAACAGACTTGTATTTGTCAGACTCCAGAGATAGACAAAAGAGATCTATTATGTGAGGGAGATGGACGTTAAGAGGTTTGATATATAAATAAATACGATAAATATTTGAATGGGAATTGTATAAGAAAGATATTGACCTCTTTCTTACACAAAGAAGGACTAGGGGAGACATAATAGCGGTCTTCCAGTATCAAAGGGGTTGCCACAAAGAAGAGGGAGTCGACCTATTTTCCAAAGCACCTGAAAGCAGGACAAGAAGCAACAGATGGAAACTAATCAAGGAGAGAAGCAACCTGGAATTAAGGAGAAATTTCCTAACAGTTAGAATCATTAATCAGTGGAACAACTTGCCTCCAGAAGTTATGAATGCTCCAATGTAGGAAGTTTGTGAGAAGATGGATGACAAAAGGACAACCATTTGCCTGAATATATATATAGATTCTGCTGAAACGTTGCTTCAACTTTAAAAGCATAACTAATGACATGGGAAAATACCTGAACAAAGCTTAATACCATATATGTAAGTACCCATGAAAACTTAATGAAAATTTATATTTATATATTTATATATTTATATACATATACATATACAAGTTGGATTAGACCTCCAAGATCCCTTTCAACTTTGTTATTCTGTATTCAGTAATCTTCGATCACAGATTGAGCAAATAACCTGTTTGGATTCTTCTATGAAAACAACATATTTCCTGTGATTATATGTGTGTGTGTGTGTGTGTGTGTTTTAAATTTTCGCGGGTACTAACATGTATGGCATTCAGCTTAGTTCGGGTAATTTCCCATGTCATAGTAGTTGTGCTTTTAAAGTTGCAGCAACGTTTCAGCAGAATCTCATCTGCCATCATCAGGCTTCTGTGTAGTGTTCATCTGTGAGTCAGACTTTTACAGTGGTTTCAGATTTAAATTTGGGGCAGCCTATTGCTGTGCCAGAATGGTTTTTTCTTCATCCTGATTGGTTGGGAGTCTTGGTCTGTGTTTATTGGTCTTGGAGTTTGCTGTGTTCTGCTTGATTGGTATTTCTCATATTTCTGTCTGTTTTTTGGCTCTTTTTGTATCTTGATTGGCTGGCAACATTGTGTTCCTGTATTGGAGGTTTTTAGTGCAGCTTGGCTCTGGGTAAATGGACGGCAATCGTTAGTTAGGAAGCTAGGTTTCATCTGGGTATCTGGTTGGGGTGTGTTTGAGCTGGAGGTGTCAGGGGGGATCTGTTTGTGCCCAGGTGTTTGTCTGGCTTGTCGTGTGGATATTTTTATGTTTGTGAGTACAGGCTTCCAAATGATTGACAGTCTGGTGGAATCACCTCTTCAATTCATGCTTTCTGGTCTTTTTTCAATCTTTATATCTTCTCTGATGATACTGTGGCTGGGGTTTTCTATAGTGGCTAGGGTTTTGGTGCCATTGAAGTTGATGCTATGACCTGTGGCTTCCATGTGTTGGACTATTGAGGAAGTGTGTTCCAGCTTTTTGACTGCATTTTTGTGTTCATCCAGGCAGGTACTTATTCTTCTACTGGTCTGTCCAATGTATGTGGCCAGGCATGATGCACAGGGGACTTGGTATATGCCTTGGTTTTCCAGGTCAATTTTATCTTTGGGGTTTCTAAGGATGGCTGCTATTTTTCTGTCTGTTTTGAAGGCAGTCTTGATGTGATGCCTGTGTAGTATCTTACTGATTTTGTCTGTAGTACCTCTTATGTAGGGCAGGACAGTTGTTCCATAGGTCTTCTGGGCTCCATTATTTTTCAGTGTGTTTTTGTGGATCAAGCCAGTGATTTTGCTTTTGTGGAAGCCATTGGCTGTCAGTACGTTAGTCAGGGAGCATAGTGCAGTCTTTATGTGTGTCTTGTCTGCCAGGCGTTAGGTTCTAGCGATTAGTGTTTTGGCCATGGAGATTATCTGTGGTGGGTGGTGGTGGGATTGGGCATTGAGGTTGCAGTTGGTGTGTGTTTTCTTCTGGTATATGGTGTGCCCTCGTATGCCATCTGGTTTTTTGTAGATTAGTACATCTAGGAATGATAGTTGTTTGTTTGTTTTCCTTTCCATGGTGAACTTGATTTTGGGGTGTGTGCTGTTTAGGTGTGTTAGGAAAGTGTTTAGGTTTTCTTTTCCATGGGGCCAAATCACAAATGTGTCATCGATATATCTTAACCATAGATTGGGTTTGTAAGTGGCATTAGCCAGGGCTCTGGATTCGAATTTTTCCATGAACAGGTTTGCAATGACGGGTGACAGTGGTGATCCCATAGGGGCTCCTTCAATTTGCTTGTATCTTTGTCCTTTGTATGTGAAAAATGTGTTGGTTAAGCAGAGTTCTGTTAGTTCCATGAGGTGTTTAGCTGGTTGGTATTTATTTTTGATGATTTCAAGAGTTTATTTTATCAGGACTTGAGTGAATAGTGAAACCACGTCAAAACTTACAAGCAGATCTTCTTGTTCCACATGTAGATCTTTGATCATTTCCAAGAAGTGGTATGAGTTTTGTACATGTGAAGCTGCTGTTTCAGCATGGGGCTGTGGCTGTTTTGCTAAGTGTTTAGCTAGGTTTTGTAGTGGTGCTCCTCTGGAGCTGACAATAGGTCTGAGACTCCACACACAAACCCATAAACACGGACCCAACCACATACCTGGAAAAATTAACCAAGAAGAAAATTATAACCAGCCACAGGAGCAAAGAGATCCAACAGACAATCATCCCAAAAGAAAAATCTTCCAGATGCCCCAAACTATACGGCCTTCCAAAAATACACAAAGAAGGCATACCTCTCAGACCCATTGGCTTTGTTCTGATTGGCTGGAGGCATGTTCTGTTCAGGTGGGGGCTTGGTTGTGCTCAGGTTAGTCTTGAACAGAACACGCCTCCAGCCAATCAGAACACAGCCAAACCCCTAACCAATGAGAACACACCCCCACCCAATCAGAACACAGCCAAGCCCCCACCCAAGTCACAACCCCACTAGCAGTTAAAAGGAAGAAGCAGCTGCAAGCTCACATCACTCTGAGAAGCACAGAGCTGAAGACTAACCCTGAAGATGATGAATGAGACTTCATCGAAACGTTGCCTAGATACTTCCAATCTTACGCGGGAGAAAACCCCAATAACCAAAGATCCACATATAAATACCCGCGAGAACCTCAGAACACACACACACACACACACACACATATATATATATATAAGTGTTGTGACTGAAAGGATCAATCCTGCTGTGAGTTTTGACTCTGATGACTCTGATGATGAAAGGCTGGAGCCTGCTATGAATGTGGAGTCTGAATTATTAGAAGACACAGATGTGAGCCAGGGGGATGAGAGGTTATCTGACAGACACTCTTTGCCAGAATCTGAGACCTCATTCATGGCAGCATCTGATCCACAAAATGAATCAGAGGCGTCGAGTGGGGAAGTTGACAGATCGTGGCTTGATGCTAGAACTGGGAGGAGACTGAGATGTCAAGTTGGGGGGAGGCAAGCCAGACACTATTAGGGACATTGCCTCAATGAGTATAAAAGGACACAGCTGGGTTTGGAGAGTTTGTCAGGAACAAAGTGACTGAATGAGTGAAGATTTTACAGCAGAGGCTCTGAGGCTGAAGATTGTTTGCCGGGACTGGTATGCCGAATAGAATGGGGTTTGCTGCTGTGGATTGTGATTTATGACAGCCGTTATCTTGTGAGGCTACTTTCTCTTTGGATTTACTGTTGAAATGGCTGCTTTGTTTTGTTCGTCTGAATTTTGAAGGGGAGTCAAAACATTATTGTTCCTGACCTACAAACAAACCATCTTTAAAGCACGATGGATTCAAACCAACTGCAGCGTTTGGTAGAACAGCAACAACAGCAGATTTCCCAGTTACTTCAAAGTAATGTGTCTCTTCAGAATCAGGTGACACAACTGCTGAATTATGTTTCTAGCTTACCAAGCGCTGCTGCTGCTCCCCCTGCCCCTTCCTTGAGAAAAAGCCCGGTCTCCGTGCCAGAGAAATTTTCTGGGCTAATGGACATGTTCCTGGCATTTATGGGTCAGTGCCAATTGTTTATCACTCTGAGGCCTGAAGACTTCCCAAACGACCGGGCCAAGGTAGGATTTATGATCAGTTTATTAACTGGGCAGGCTGCCAAATGGCCTACTCCCTTGTTAGTTCAAGATAGCTCGTTGTTGAATAATTTCCAGGGTTTTCTCCAACAGATGAGGAATATGTTTGAGAACCCAATAAAGTTACAAACTGTGGACAGGCGGTTAAGGGACATTAACCAGGGGAAACGTCCCCTGCAGGAATATGTTGCAGACTTTCGTTTGCTGTGTATGGACTCTAACTGGAACGAACCGGCTCATATGGCGGCATTCCAGGAAGGCTTGTCTGATGCCATCAAGGATGAGCTAGTCCATACAGAGCGGGCTTCAACTTTGGATGCATTGATAATGCAGTGCTTACGTATTGAAGCTCGTTTTCAGCAACGTGGAAGAAAACGGCCTGTTATGGAACCACCTTTGTTTTCTCGCACACATAACACGACACTGAGAGTTTTCCAACCCATGGTTAAGGATGGAGATAGGCGCACTCCACTCTCGTTTAACGGCACGAGAACATTCAAGAAGATTCAAGGAAGGCTTGTGCCATTATTGCGGGGGTCCGGGATATTTTGCAAATTCCTGCACTCGGAGGGGGACTTGCAGACCTGTGCCTGAAACCACTCCTGGCCCGTCAGGAAATGGGGTAGGCCCAACCTCGGGGAAACCCTAGGTCGGGCACGTACCACACCCCCACCCCAAATTGCCGAAGTAAATCCTGGCCCTCCTCAGCATTTACTTTTGGACACTCGTATATTCCTGCAGTCCTAGAAGGAGGGAATTCCCGCCGTTGCGCTGGTGGATTCATGGGCTACAACCAGCTTCATGGACTGTGCTTTTGTTAAACATTTTGGAATTCTATTGATTCCTGTGAATCCCCCCATGAAGGTGGAAACCGTAGATGGGCGTGAACTCAAGTCTGGGCCCATTCGTTTCGCCACTCAACCAGTGCGTATGCTGATTGGAGATCATGAGGATAATAAGTTTTTATGTCACCTCGAACCTTCATCTCCCTTTGGTGCTTGGAGTATCCTGGCTGCGGTTGCATGATCCGTTGGTGGCTTGGGTGCAGAACGCCATTACTTTTCCAAGCCTACAATGTGTGGACCACCTGAGGCATGTCTGCGCTGGCCAAGATATCACCGCTCGTGCTGTCTTAATTCCTTCAGAGCCGTTGGACTTCTCCGATGTTTTCAGCGAACAGGAGGCAGACCGTTAACCACCCCATCGTGCCTATGATTGTCCCATAGACCTGATACCAGATGCTCCATTGCCAAAGGGGAGGTTATACTCCATGTCAGAGCCCAAGTTGGTTGCACTCCGAGAGTTTTTGGATAAAAACTTAGCTCGGGGATTTATTCGACCTTCGTCATCCCCTCTTTTGGCTCCTGTTCTTTTTGTTAAAAAGAAGTCGGGAGAACTTCGTCTCTGCTGTGATTATCGATGGTTAAACTCCATCACCGTGAGGAATAGCTATCTGCCACTCATTTCGGAATTGATGGAGCGGTTGCAGGAGGCTACTATCTTCACCAAACTCAATCCGCGTGGGGCCTACAACCTGGTTCGGATACGCAAGGGGGACGAGTGGAAGACGGCGTTTGGCACTCGTTATGGTCATTTCGAGTACACCGTCATGCCATTTGTTTTGACCAACGCTCCTGCCGTATTGAAGCATTTGATGAACGACATTTTCCGGGACATGCTGGATAGGTTTGTCGTGGTGTATTTGGACGACATTTTAATTTAGTCCCGGTCCAGAGATCACCACCTTCAGCAGGTTTGCCAAGTGCTTCAGCGTCTTCGGGAGCATAAACTATATGCGAAACTGGAGAAGTGTTTCTTTTTTCAGTCATCGATAGAGTTTTAGGGCACATCATTTCTCCTGAGGGCATTGCTATGGACCCTAAAAAGGTTGAGGCATTGTGTAGTTGGGAAGCTCCTCGTCGAGTCAAGGACGTACAACGTCTTTTGGGATTCGCCAACTACTATCGGACTTTTATCCCGGACTTTGCAAAAGTAATGGACCCCATAACTCAGCTCCTCCGTAAGAAGGTCCCGTTTGTTTGGGGACCCCCACAACAACAGGCTTTTGAAATTTTGAAAAAAGCGTTTGTGGCTGAGCCGATATTGAGGCATCCTGATCTGAATCGTCCATTTGTGGTCGAGACAGATGCCTCTAATGTAGCTAACAGAGCAGTATTGTTACAAGCTTCGAAGGATGGCGCATGTTTTTTCCCATGCACATACTATTCTAGGAAGCTCACAGCTTCAGAGCGCAACCACACCATCTGGGAAAAGGAGTTGTTGGCTATTAAGGCTGCATTTGAAACCTGGAGACATCATTTGGAGGGGGCTTGGCACAAGGTAGAGGTTCGGACGGATCATCGAAACTTGGAACATTTATCCACAGCTAAGAAATTGAACCAACGACAGATTCGGTGGTCGTTGTTTTTCGCCAGGTTCAATTTCTCCGTGACTTATGTTCCAAGTGGACAGAACTGGAGGGCAGATGCGTTGTCTTGGAAGCCCGAGTATATCGGTGCTGAGGATCCTCCTCCTTCAAGAACAGTGTTGCCACCGGAATCCTTGGCCGTATTTCAAGATCCGGTGGATTTACGAGCTTGAATAAGGGAGGTACAGCGATTGGATGCATGGACGCAGCAGAGAAGGGGGGAAGTTGGACCTAATTCTCCATGGTCCTTTGAAGAGGGCTTGTTAAGACATTGAGATTTATTGTACATACCCACTAGGACGCTTAGAGCCCTCATCATGACGCAATGTCATGACAATCCTGCTGCTGGTCATTTTGGTTTTCACAAAACCCTGCACTTGATCACCCAGACTTTTTGGTGGCCTCGGGTTCAACACGATGTGTCTTCCTATGTCACTTCTTGCGTACAATGTCGACAAGTGAAAGCGGCATCGGGTGCACCTCCTGGACTTCTTCAACCACTACCGACTCCAAGCAGACCATGGGGAGCGATCTCCATGGACTTTCTAACGCACTTGCCCGTTTCGTCGGGTTATACGACAGTGCTCGTGGTGGTTGACATGCTCACTAAGATGGCCCATTTCATCCCGTGTAGGAGATTACCCTTGGCTCCTGTTACTGCCCGGCTTTTCATACAACACGTGTTCCGTTTACATGGCTTACTGAACAGAGTTGTTTCAGATCGCGGTGTTCAGTTCACCGCTCAATTCTGGAAAAGTCTAATGAATGCTCTACGAGTACAAGTATGTTTAGCGTCGACACACCATCCGGAAATCGATGGCGGGACTGAGAAGGTAATTGGCATCCTCGCCCAATACCTCAGATGTTTTGTAAATCAATGACAAAATGACTGGGTGACCTATCTTCCATTGGCAGAGTTTGCCTTTAACAATTCTTGGCACACCTCCACCCACATGATGCCTTTTTATGCCAATGTGGGTTATCATCTGAGGTTTTTTCCCCTGTCAATTGCGGATTCTCCAGTTCCGGAGGCACGAGAATTTTTGTCGGAGTTATATGCGATGCATCAATTAATTTCCAGACAATTGGAACGAGCGAAAGCAGATTATAAGCGTTTCGCAGATCGTTCGTGTCGAGCGACGCCTCCATTGGCTGTGGGAGACAAGGTGTGGTCGTCAACGAAACATCTTCGGGTTGATCGTCCGATTAAGAAGTTGGATCATTGCTTTATTGGTCCCTTCCCTATCAAGGCAGTTATTAATCCGGTGACTTATCGACTCACTTAAACATGCTCCATGCGCATCCACCCTGTTTTTCATCGCTCCCTGTTAGTACCTGACATTCCATCATGTACTCTCCGTTCTCCAGAAGATACAAGTTCTCCATCCAGGCTCAGCACTGAACCTGTTACGGATACTACAGTGGTCGGAATTTATGATTTACAATAGTTAAAGGGACGATTCCAGTATTTTGTGGGAAGACTGGAAAATGAAACGGAGATTTGCTCTTGGCAAGATATATCCAAGGTGCATGCCCCGGATCTTATTCGCATATATCATGCACAATTCCCTTCAAAACCACATCCTGATCATCAGACTCGGGGGAAGGGCCCTGTGGTGAGGGATAGTGTTGTGACTGAAAGGATCGATCCTGCTGTGAGTTTTGACTCTGATGACTCTGATGATGAAAGGCTGGAGCTTGCTATAAATGTGGAGTCTGAATTATTAGAAGACACAGATGTGAGCCAGGGGGATGAGAGGTTATCTGACAGACACTCTTCACCAGAACCTGAGACCTCATTCATGGCAGCATCTGATCCACAAAATGAATCAGAGGCATCGAGTGGGAAAGTTGACAGATTGTGGCTTGATGCTAGAACTAGGAGGAGACTGAGACATCAAGTTGGGAGGAGGCAAGCCAGACACTGATTAGGGAAAGTAGCATGTTGCCTCAATGAGTATAAAAGGACAAAGCTGGGTTTGGAGAGTTTGTCAGGAACAAAGTGACTGAATGAGTGAGGATTTTACAGCAGAGGCTCTGAGGCTGAAGATTGTTTGCCGGGACTGGTATGCCGAATAGAGCGGGGTTTGCTGCTGTGGATTGTGATTTATGACAGCCGTTATCTTGTGAGACTACTTTCTGTTTGGATTTACTGTTGAAACGGCTGCTTTCTGTTTTGTTCGTTTGAATTTTGAAAGGGAGTCATAACATGTATATATATATATATGTTATGGCTCCCCCTTCAAAGTTCCAACAAAACATAACCAAAGACAGCCGCCCCAAAACTCAAATCCAACAGAAAGGAGTCTCACAAGATTATATTCCACACGCCCTGTTTATCACAACAGTTCAGGCACAAATTCTCAAAGCTCCGAGCCTCTGCCGAAAAACCTCTGTACGTAATCAATCACTTTGTTCCTGACAAACTTCTCCCACACAGCTGTGTCCTTTTATAATCCCTGAGGCAACGTGCTAATTGGCTCGCCCTCCCTTCTAACTCAGTTTTGTCTCTGTGAAACACCTAGATGGGCGTGTCAATTCCTCAAAGTCATCAGAGTCAAAAGTCACAGCAGGATCGATCCTTTCAGACACAACACTATCCCCCACCGCAGGGCCCTTCTCCTGAGTCTGACGATCAGTATGTGGGTTTTGAAGGGAATTGTGCATGATATATGCGAATAAGATCCGGGTCATGCACCTTGGATACATCCTGCCAAGAGCGAATCTCTGTTTCATTGTCCAGTTTTCCCACAAAGTACTGGAATCGTCCTTTTAGCCGTCGGGAATCATAAATTCCGACCACTGTATTATCAGTACTAGGTTCAAAGCGGAGCCTGAATGGAGAACCTGTAGCTTCTGAAGAACTGAGATTACACGATGGAGTGTTAGGTATTAACAAGGAGCGATGCAACACAGGAT
>BHEV01009229.1:0-17304 GCA_004319985.1 Emydocephalus ijimae | reverse complement strand
TCATGTCCTGTGGCTTTGAGGTGTTGGACCAGGGACGAGGTCGGTTCTTCCTTTTTGATTGAGTTCTTATGTTCTTCAATGTGTGCACTTATTCTTCTGTTAATAATAACTAGTTACTGAATTTTAGAAAGAATAAACAGCTCTGAAATCCATGGTGCATTAAGAGATGAAATATGGCAAGAGCCTCTGCTTCAAATACTCTTGGGTAGCAATTGTATCTGTTCTAGCTTCATTGCTTTTAGAAGGAAATGATTCAGAAATATGGTGTTTATTTTATCTCTTCCATACCTAGCAAGCTACAGGCAACAGAAGCATCCAGAGAACAGTTATTTCTTTTAGAATTTGCATTTTGAAGCTTCAAAGGATCTATTATGGGATGGATCTGCTAGTTGTGCAAATCTGCTTTGCCAAAAGCACACTGCTATTCCAAGAGAACCATAATGCAGACAACTCATGAACTGTATGCAGGCTGGGCATTTCTTTTACAATCCCTTAAGGCCCCTGAGATTGTGACACCAAACTAGCAGTAAAATGATTTTCTAATATTGTTTCTAAATCAAATATTGTGTTAAATCCCCAATTAAGCTTAATATGCCCATTTTACTCCTAGAAACCAGAAAAAAAAACATTAAGCCTGCTCTTTCCAGTGACACCACTCGATGGTATCACCACAGGGAGTCAGAAATGAATGAATTCAGACTTGCAACAAATGCCAAAAATCACAAAAAAATGTTCCTTTCAATGTATAAGGAACAAGAAAAAAGTCAAGGAAATGGGAGATGATGTCAAAAAGCTGACAGGGACCAGGAAGAAAGCAAAATGGATTAATTCCTTCTTTGCACCTGTCTTTACGCAAAAGGAAAATGTAGTCCAATCTATCAAAAGCAGCACTGTAGAAACCATTACAGGAATGCAACTCAAAATGGACAAGAAAAAGATAATAGAATACCTATTCACCACCAATGGATGGATTACATCCTAGGGTTCTGAAGGAGCTGGCAGGTGTGACCGCAATATCATCCCACGAAGATCTTCTGACAGAAACAGTCCACTTGGGAATAATGATGGGCCTACTAGACTCACAGTCTGTTCTTGATTTTCATCCAGAAATTGTTCAAATGGTAATCAACTATGTTGATTGGTACCAACATTATTTAAGAACTAAATGAAGGTTGCCAGAGGGTTCATGAAACTCTGACCTTTCCGATTCCAGGAGATGAAACTGCTGGGCAGTGGGATGGAGCATATTACCATACTGTTCTTATAGCTCAGTTTAATCCACAGGCATTCATAGTCTATGAGCTCTGGAGTGGGCATTCTGATCAGATGTTATTTGCTTTAAAAGTGAACTACTTATCCTTCCTTTCCTTAATATTACAATTGGTACAAAATCTGAAACCCAAGGGAGCATATTCTGTTCCAAGATTCTGCTGATGCAGATTTACAATAAAGTAGAATTAGCTCACCTGATTGTGCTTCCTGTCTGGGAAGGCTGACATCAATCTTGCACATCAGTGGTGGAATTCAATTTTTTTTTTTACTACAGTTCTGTGGGCATGGTTTGGTGGGCATGGCAGGGGAAGGATAGTGTAAAATCTCCAGTCAGAGGTGGTATTTGCCGGTTCTCTGAACTTCTCAAAATTTCCACTACCGGTTCTCCAGAACTGGTCAGAACCAGCTGAATACCACCTCTGCGCTGTCTCCTTTACAGCCCAAGAAAGTAGGGAGTGTCTTTTCTGAGTTTCTTGCCCTGGCTTCTATCTATCTGAGGGTTATGTTCTCTCTTACATAATGTTCCCTAGGGAGCATTTCTTACCCCATTCTCCCCAAGGTCTTTCTACATACCATTACACAAAATGATATACATCAGTCCAAAGTGATTAATGGAAGCAGTCCAAATTTCCACCCAGGCAATTCTTATCAGTTACCAAACTTTGGCTTCAGTTGTACAGATTTTAATCTCAGTATTGCATTGGAGATGCATCTCATTGTCATAAAAAGAGAATTTAAGAAATCTGGATGATTTTTTCCCCAGATGTCAGAGATGCAATAAGGATTTAATTGATTCACATAAAGAAATCGTACAGACATTTTTACTACAAATACTTTAACAGAGGTTATGATAGTTTTTCTGTTGTCTCTTCCAAGAGCTACAACACTCTTTTGAGCTAGGGAGGAAGTATTGTTAATTTGAGTAGTTTTTCTCCTGGGGTATTAAAAACAATTCCTAAATATTTAAAACAGTTGACTTGTTCTATAGATTGGTTGCCTGTGAACCAGCTGTGAATCCTGGAAAACCAATACTTCTCTTGTTTTGGTAATTGATAACCAACTGTTCTTCTAACAGTGTTGTGCAAAGGCTCCAGCAGCTCTTCTGAGGCTGACTGGACTCTCAGAGAAAAAAGCAACATTGTCTTCCATTAAGCAGGATCTGTAACAGTCCATTTGCCAGTTTAGGCAAAAACACATTAAGCTCCCCTAAACATTGTGTAAACTAATTTATATAGACACTGAACATAACAGAGCTAATATGCAGTCTTGTCTTATCCTGTTTGTACTTAACATACCAGAGAGCTGACTGACCCAATTTCATTTTATTCTAAGACAGGGGTATACCTTCTGCTTTGGCACATTTCCAGCATGTGCTTCACTCTCCCTTCTGAGTGCAGGAACAGATAATGTCATCCTTTCCTGACTCATGCATTATTGAAAATGGACATTATGCCTGGTTTCCAGATTCAGTTCAAATTTGCTGATTTCTGATCTGACCCATCTTAAGCCCTTCAAATCTCAAAGTCTTCAACACTTTGTTCCATTCTAGTAGAGTCCCATTCTGCTTGTCTAAAGTGTCTGGCATGCACCACCTCCTCCAGCAATGAGTGGCCATTCTATACTGGATTGCTGGCAGCTATGTTTGGGATTTTTAAAAAAACCCTTGCAATTAATTTAACAAAGGCTTATTAAAAAAACAATCCATCCTCATCTCTACCATGCATACTTCATTCAACACTTACATCTCCCAGTAGCCACCTCCTTAGTTTATGTCTAGGCTGAATGGAGTGTGTTCTCCTTGCTTTCCTAGTCTTGCCCACTCACATATTTATTTTTGAAATATAAATTTTGCTGTTTTGTTTCATGGAGATAAATGATCATTTCTTCCTTTTGGCAAAGTTTCCAAAATTTATATGGACCGATAGAAGATCAGGAATGAAAGAAGAGCTTGTTCTTTGATTATTATGGTTCACAACTACCATATCAAGAGAAAGAAGGGAAGGGAAGGGAAGGGAAGGGAAGGGAAGGGAAGGGAAGGAAAGGAAAGGAAAGGAAAGGAAAGGAAAGGAAAGGAAAGGAAAGGAAAGGAAAGGAAAGGAAAGGAAAGGAAGGATCTATGTTGGTATCAGTGGATATAATGAAGGAAAGAGGTGAGAAGACATCCATGTGTTCAAGTATCTGGGAGAGTTTTAAAAAAGGCATGGAAACTAGTGAATAGGGGGAAACATTCCTAAAACAAAAAAGACAGGCACTGGGAGACCAATCCACTCAGGGCAGAAAGGGACTGACAGGAAAAGCAAGAAGCAGGAGAAGTACCACCACATCTTGCAGGGCACATAGTCCAGCCTAAGCACCAACCTGCCTCATTGCCAATCCACTGCAATCTGAACTAGAATTTATGAGTTGCTTGAGAAGTAATTCAGACTGCAGTATGGCACTACTCTAAGTCTAGTGTTTAAATCTTATAGAACAGATCATCAGCAACAGGTGTTTGGCCCTTGTCAAGTTGACATTTTGTTTTAAAAAAGCCAAACTGAATATGGCAATGACAACATTTGACAATATTGGCTTACATGATCAACTTGATTCTTTTTTTAAAAAAAGGTAATGATACCTTTGAGTTTGACTGTATCTGGGCCAATTTCTGGCCAGTTTCATGGGAGATGTTTACCTCTGCCTTCTCCCAGAATGTTTGCTCAATTTTCCAGTCTTGGCAATAGCCCTAAAATTCCCAGACAGTTTCCTATCATATACTTGCCAAGATCAGCTGGGCACTACTATCAGCTGAAACAAGCTGATTTTCACTGAACAATTTTTAAAAGCTCAGTAATCCTGCATTCCTATATAAAACCAATGCATATTATTTCTGAGAATATAATATTGCTATTCCTCCCTTGCTTGCTTGCTCTAGGACTATGCCTACTTCTTAATTGAGACTCTGTGTACAGGGAGGGGTGATACAATGATTTGTTCCTCAGTTATTTTTTTCTAGATCCCATAGTACCCTCGCACGATCTTACAAGACTTTCCCCCCTTCATTGTTAGAACTCAAAGCTTCCCTTGATAATAAGGAGTAACAGGAAAATTATTGTTAAAGTTTCAGCATTCAGCCTTCATTCCCATGTAAGAGACCTTTACAACAGCCAGGCCTTCCATTGTAAAAACAGATATGCAGCACTAGCTGCATCTTTAGCATAACCTGTCATTTCTCTCTAAGTAAACACGAATCGCATTGTGCTCAACAGTGTTAATATCAGTAGATGTTGACAGGCACAGCACAGATTAGAAAACAAAATACCATTTTTCAGTTGCCAAAGTATCTAGGCATCCGGGAAGAAAATTGCTCCTTGAAGGTTCATTGTGAATTTTTTATTACAGATTTGCATGCTGTTTTACTTACTATACTCAGACCATAAGTCTCTCTCATCTGCATGCTTTATTTCAAACACTTAAAAATATAATAAAATTTGCACTGACAAAAGATAGAACTGATCACATTCCATTTTTTTCCTTTCCTTGTTTAAATATAATACTGGTGTTATATAATTTTTCAAATCCTGACAGCTTCCAAATGTGTTGAACTACAATTCTTATCATCCCCAGCCACTACGATGATGGTGACTATGACTGATAGAAGTCGCACTCTTTAGCACCTGGAACCTGCCAAATAGGGAAGACTGAATGATTGGATAGCTTCCTTCTCCTTCCCCTCCTCCCCCTCCCCTCACGACTGTAATCCATGCCAAAGCAATTTATTTTGAAAATGTCTTTGATGGAGGTAGAAGGGAAAGTGGCAGCTTCTTGGGTCAAACAATTCTTCTCAATTCAATGATTTTATACTATTTAGCACCAAAAAGTGAAACCCTTCAGAAATTACCATCTATGTTTCCCATTCTTCCTTTGCATCTCTTAGACTTCAATCCACTTAAAAAGAAATAAAAAGTGGTTACTTTCTATTTCTATAATATATTCTTGTATAATGTTTTCTCTAGGGCTGGATTGTCATATCAAAAAGCAGGAAAGAGGCAGAAGATGCTGCTGTCATATAAATGGAAAGCAATGGCAAAATAAAGCTGAACTGTTTCCTTCAGCACATTAGCTTTCATTTTCCTAATTTGCTATTTTTCATTCTCTCATAGTAGATATGAGAAAGTAGATATATGAAAAGAATGCCAATGAGACTCTACAAAGACACATTAGCTTCAAAGTTACATGAACCATTAAATGTACCCTCGCACGATCTTACAAGACTTTCCCCCCTTCATTGTTAGAACTCAAAGCTTTGTGCTTAGCCTAGGGCAAATTTAAAATCTGGAGTACCAAAGAACCACACAGGCCTATTTAAGCCAATCAGAAAGCAAATGGTTATGCTATACAGGTCTCACTGAAATCACTGAGGCAAAAACTTCCCAAATACTGTACACATAGGATTCCAGCTTGTATTTGTTCCTTCAGAAAGCAAGTCATGCCTAGGCCCATTTTGTAGCCTAAAGTTCCTCCAGAATCATGATGCCAAAATCTGGTTGCAAAATAACAATATTCAGTCTCTTTCTTGCATGTAAAAATAAATTTGAAAATACCTGTGTGAAGTCTTTACTCAGGTTAAGACTAAATTCCCCAAGAAGGCTGACAATGCCAGCTCCAACCCTACTAAGATGATGTCATCAGGTGGCTGTTTTAAACCATAGCCCTTGACTGAAAAAAGTTTGCCTGTCCCTGATACAAAAGTCTTAGTTGAAAAAAAGGCATTGCAAATGAGGGTATGTGATATGGAGTTAGCATGGCCCATATAGAATTAGCATGGTCCATAAAATAGTAACTCATTAATGTGAATCATAGGTGGTATTCAGCAGGTTCTGACCAGTTCTGAAGAACTGATAGTGGAAATTTTGAGTAGTTCAGAGAACCCGCAAATACCACCTCTGACTGGAGATTTTACAGTATCCTCCCCCTGCCAGGCCCACCAAGCCACACCCATAGAACCGGTAGTAAAAAATTTTGAATCCCACCATTGATGTGAATTATGAGCTAAGAAAGAATGTGGAACTGATTATAGGTGATGTTTATAAAACTACTATTTATATCAGCTGCCACTTGCTATGTTTACTTGAAAAAAAATTAAGTCCCTCCCCACAGCAAAAATCTCATTAAAAAATAAATTGGATGATTTTCTTAGATTGTATAAGAATGTAATAGCTGAGAAGACTATATTTTCTGTTTAATCTGTCCAGGGATGGAGTTAATTTAAAGTAGGATTTCTGGATTATTTGTGTCTACAGGCAGAAAGTTCCTAAATTGGGATCTTCCAGAACCAAAATGAAAGGAAGCAAGATTGTCCAATTGCTTCCCATTGCATGGTCTCTCCCTTCTTAACTTCCCATGCAGAGCAGCAGTGCAACAGGAGAGGGACTAATGGCATTCTTCTTCCCACTTTTGTTTCCACTGTGGATACACTTTATCCAATAATAAATCACACAAAGCTTCAATAAAATGAAGAAGTAGTTTTGCATTGAGCAAATAGTTTTGCAGGTGCTTTGACATATCCATGAATCTTAGCAGAAATGGATGGTTCCTATCATTTTTTTTGAAACAAATTTTATTAATTTTTTAAAAAACAACCCATTAAACATTGAACACATAAAACCTCTTTCCATTATAAATTTTTACAAGACAGATAAAACATTATTTTATTTTATACAACATAATTCTAATATATCCCATTTCCACTTAAATATCTTTTAGTAGATTTCTCATTATTTCTCTTTACTCTTGTTCAATTACGTTTCTTTTCTATATTTATCCATTTTATAATCATCATATTCATATTTCCTCTGTTTTGTTTATAATTATCCTCATCTAGCTTTCCTCCAAGGTTTTATTAAATCTCAAACAAACATAAACACACAAAACACAAAAACATAACACTTCTTTTTAGAAAGTAGCTTAGCCCTGGATTACCTCTCTTTATATGGACTTAAATTAAATTTATGCTCATCTTATATACCATTTCCTATCTTATCTACCATTCTATATCTTCATTATAACTTCTCCCCGCTTTCCACTCTTCTTAATTATATTTTATTTATTTCATGTTAATTTACATCATTATACTTGTATCTTTTGTCCATTCTTTTCCAATTACCCATTTATCTCATTCCCCATAGGAGAAAAAAAAAAAAAAAGGATTTCTCCTGAAATCACTAATCGAAGTATGATGCCTTTCCATCGCTCCCCTAAATTCACATTTAAGGTAACACCCGGTTCCCCATCTGATTCTGCTTAGTACATTCTACCTACTAATTTTTAAAAGAAAAAGAAAATAGTAAATCTATAAAGTAATTAAATACATAATTAAACATTAAATCTTATAACATTCCAATTATCTATTTCAAAGTCAAATGCTACCATAATAAATTTATACTAACATAGTCAATTAAGCTCTATACTTAAACTAAGTATTTTAAACATTCCTTTTAATAATTTATTAAATCTTAAAATCTGTCATTGTTAAACATTTAATATTTTAATCTTAATTCTTATAAAATTCTAATTTTTTATTTCTAGTACAAATACTACAATACTATCTTATGTACCTTGCAGAATCCTTTTAAGAAAGATTTTATATTACCCTTTATCCCTAAAAAAATATTTCTTTTTCCCATCTTGTTTCATACTTTTGTGGCTTTTTCCCCCCTTTTCCCTTCCTTTTTTATCCCACCTGGTCTTTTTACCCCCCCTTCTCCAAACCTCCACCTTTTTAGCTTCCCCTCTCTGTTGTATTTCTCTTTTCTTTCACTTTCTAACATTGTATTGATTTTGCATCTTATTTTTCTCTTTCTTGGATGTTTTTTTAAGTCTTAAGTCCTTTTTCCTTCCTCTCTTTCTCTTTCCTTTCTTAATCAACTTTTTGGATTCATTAAAGATGGCTTCTCCTTCTTCTGCTTCTTCCTCTGCTTCCTCCTTCAGTTGTTGCATTTGCTGGTAAGTAGCAAGCGCCATTTCTAAAAAGCAAATAGTTTCTCTCCAAGTGTCCTTGCCTTCTTTCTTTATTTTTCCATATTCCTCTCTTAGTTCATCAACAGATAAAGCCATTATAAACCTTTTCTTCTTTTCTCTTCTTCTTCTTAAGACAACCAAGGTATTTCAAAGCTTAGAACAATTCTCCAAAATCCCAAAGTCATCAAACAGTCCAAACAGAGCACAAGATTCTTCCCTTCGCACTTTTTCTTCCTGGGGTAATATCAATTGGAAAGGGAAGAAAAAGCCCAATCTGTATTTAAAAGTCTTATTGCAATTAACTTCCAATCTCAAAGTCTTCCAGGCATCTCCTCCAACAAAATCTTAATATAAATTTCTCCTTTGTCTTCTCCATCCCCACTTGTCACAAAAAGCTTTAAATTTTTACCTTCTATAAAAAAGCAGGCTTTTCAATGTCCATTTGTTGATTCCATAGGGAAGGAGAGTAAACTTTCTCTTTCAGCACTTTCACTCGCTGCTTATAAATCTCTTCTGGAAACAAAGTATCATTCAACAATCAAGGTTTTCAGGATATTAAACACATCTTATGCTCCTGGTTCAACCAAAAAACTTTTGCTTCAAAACTTTCTCCTTCTTCCTCCAGCACAATCTTGTCCAGCTGCCGGCTTCTTTGTGGCGGCCATTGCTGACCGCCGCTCCACTGCCTTGAGAAAAGGGGGTTATGCTGGGTGGGGAGGGGGTTTGTGAAACCCCCAAACCCCTGTCTGGATCCCCCCTATCTTCGGCTGCCTCTACGGGGCAGCCTTATCCTCCAGACCCGTCAGGATCGGAGGCACCAAGACAGCTAGCGCAGCAGGGATCGCGCAGGATCGCGAAACCCCGCCGCCGCCAAAGCCTGGCAAACCGGAAGTCCAGATGGTTCCTGTCATTATTGACACAAAAGGAACCCAATAAATTGTAGGAAATACATAAAGGTTATATTAAAAATATAGCATCCATCCAGATTTTAGCTATATGGTACTTCCATATGTGTTAGACTTCAATCCCTGAATTCCTAACCAGAACACCTCTGTAAATCTTAAGCTATGGAAAGCTACATTAACCTCTGATCGCCATGAAATGAGATGTCATATCACAGGCAATATACATAGTAAAATGTAGATGCTTTACTTGTTCAAAAATGTGGATATCAGCCATTCTATCATCATAAAAGAATCATATCCCTACCCCATCTGCGCAGTGATACTACCATGTTCCCTCTGATCCCATCCTGAATAGCAGAATGTTCAGTGCCACATACAAAAGGAAGATATGGAGAAATACAGCAGTGTACACATGTGTTCGTTCAGTTTACCAAGCATTACTGTAACTTGTTTGGCTCTGACTTTGTGTGATGCATGAACCTAGGAGTAATGATGTAAAAGCATTACTGGTAGTTTAGTATCTGAGAGTCATATAAAGTGGCTTAGTTAATAACCAGTGTAACCTAAACCCAATCACAGTCTCTCTTCATGATCTGAAACTCTGCTCAATATATTTCCTGATTATGGAAAATAACAATGTCGGACTGCAAAGTACATACAGGTAAAACTCAAAAAATTAGAATATCATGCAAAAGTTCATTTATTTCAGTAATGCAACTTAAAAGGTGAAACTAATATATGAGATAGACTCATTACGTGCAAAGCAAGATAGTTCAAACTGTGATTTGTCATAACTGTGATGATTATGGCTTACAGATCATGAAAACCCCAAATCCACAATCTCAGAAAATTAGAATATTATATGCAATCAATAAAACAAGGATTGTACATAGAACAATATCGGATCTCTGAAAAGTATAAGCATGCATATGTACTCAGTACTTGGTTTGGACCCCTTTTGCAGCAATTACTGCCTCAATATGGCATGGCATGGAAACTGTCAGCCTGTGGCATTGCTGAAGTATTATGGAAGATCAGGATGCTTCAATAGTGGCCTTGAGCTCTTCTGTATTGTTCGGTCTCATGTCTCCCATTTTTCTCTTGGCAATGCCCCATGGATTCTCTGTGGGATTCAGGTCAGGCAAGTTTGCTGGCCAATCAAGCACAGTAATCCCATGGTCATTGAACCAGGTTTTGGGCAGGTGCCAAGTCCTGCTGGAAAATGAAGTCAGCATCCCCATAAAGCTCATCTGCGGAAGGAAGCATGAAGTGCTCCAAAATTTCCTGGTAGACGGCTGGTTGATTCTGGACTTAATAAAGCACAGTGGACCAACACCAGCAGATGACATGGCTCCCCAAATCAACACAGACTGTGGAAACTTCACACTGGGCTTCAAGCATCTTGCAGTGTGTGCCTCTCCATTCTTCCTCCAGACTCTGGGTCCTTGGTTTCCAAATGAGATGCAAAAGTTGCTCTCATCAGAAAAGAGGACTTCTGATGTTGTTTGTTGTTCAGGAGCGGCTTGACAAGAGAAATACGACATTTGAAGCCCATGTCCAGGATCTGTCTGTGTATGGTGGCTCTTGATGCACTGACTCCAGCCTCAGTCCACTCCTTGTGAAAGTCCCCAACACTTTTGAATGGCTTTTTCCTGACACTCCTCTCCAGGCTGTGGTCATCCCTGCTGCTTGTGTACCTTTTTCTTCCACACTTTTCCATTCCTCATAATTTTCTATTAATGTGCTATGATACAGCACTTTGGGAATATCCAACTTCATTTGCAATTACCTTTTGAGGCTTTCCCTCCTTATAGAGGGTGTCAATGATGGTTTTCTGCACAACTATCGGGTCAGCAGTCTTTCTCATGATTGTGCTTCCTACTGAACAAGACTGAGAAACCACTTAAAAGCTCAGGAGCCCTTTGCAGGGGTTATGGGTTAATTAGCTGATTAGAGTGGGACACTTTGTGCCTAGAATATTGAATCTGTTCACAATATTCTAATTTTCTGAGATTGTGGATTTGGGATTTTCATGAGCTGTAAACCATAATCATCTCAATTATGACTCATCACACCTTGAACTATCTTGCTTTGCATGTAATGAGTCTATCTCATATATTAGGTTCACCTTTTAAGTTGCATTACTGAAATAAATGAACTTTTGCATGATATTCTAATTTTTTGAGTTTCACCTGTATCAATAAGTTTCAGATAAATGGGAGATAAGGCAAATAGGATGCTGCTATTTCAAGGAGGTCAAGAAATATTGCCATACTTTAAACTCCACATACTGAATGTACATCAGAAAAGGATTTCAATGGACATCCAAAAATTATATTTGAGCAAGAAATCCTCTCTTCCCTTCACAAGGCCTGGAACTGTGATGTAAAATTAACTGCTGTTGACTTTCTAGAGCCTTCTAGCTAATTTAAGTATGGACATTAAATAGAAAAGGAATATATTTATTTTTAGCTGCTAAGCTTAGCTTGGTTTGTGAACAGTTGCTGGTTATTTAAAAATTACCAGCAGAATATTATAGCAATCAAGAGTGACTTCAAAATCATTTTCACTTCCATTTAGTAGCATTGGCAGGAAAGTCACATATTACTAGATGGGTAGAAAAGGTGACAATATGGAGAATACATATTATATTCAGATGAGTGGAAGCATGTAACTTCTTACACAAATGATTTATAACACTCAAACCGAGTGGTTTCATATTCATATTCTTTATTCCTTGCCATGTCACTTGAATGATGCAAGAAACTCATCTCTCTGTTTTATCAATGAGACTGTAAATATGGATAAAAATTGTGACCAAGATGTAGTTAAGAATCAAGAAATCAAATTTTAAAAGGCAAGGTTGATACTTGCAGGTGCGGAGCATAAACTAGGTGCTTCCTTTGGATGGGGGAATAGTAAACATTAGATATATCTCATTGTCTTCTGAGTGATTGTCTCCTTTTGGATTTACAAAAGCTTTTTAAAGTTCCTCCTGGGAGCAGGTTTTGAGGTTGCATGTAGGTTCAGGAACATAATGTACAGCTTAGGAGTGTTTTTTATCAAGGTTCCAAGTAATACATCCCTTTCAATGAGAACTCCGAGGCAGGCATATTTCTCAAAGAAAATGTGTTGGGACATTTCAAATTGGCACAGACTTGGAGGAAAACCAGCTCTAAGGTCCTGCCAGTTTTACACCAAATTAAAAGTAAAACTTTGTCATTTTCCCCCAGAGTCTCCAGTCACATGGTCCAATCAGCATATAGTCTAGTTGCTAGGTGACCTCAGTCTCTACCACTCGAACACTTGCATGAACGTCCTTGATTCCCAGGGGAAATAATTTTATTTAGGCTACAACATCTCTGCTATCTCTGCATCCCCCTCTCTGCTCCCTTAGCTCCAGGCTGTGTTAGCTGTAAAGCAATGTGAAAAGAAACCTCCTCAGACGAAAGCTACAAAAAGAAAATGGCCACAATTAGGCATGCTTCAGGTTTGACAGTTTCTGCACTTCAGGAACTCGGATGGGTTGACTTCAGCATGGCTGGTTGGGAAATTCTGGAAGTTGAAGTCCACTCATCTTCAGGTTGCAGAGGTTGAGAAACACTGGGACCATATCTTCAAATCCAATAGTAGCACCAAAAATCCTGGGTTAAAGAAGTTTTGGGAATTTAATCGCTATATTTTCTGCCACCACTTTTCTTCTTCCTAAAAATCAGTTATGACATAGTGGTGCAAGGACAACAACAAAAAAGCAGGTGGTAATAGCAACAGAGGTAATCGATGAGCAGTTGCATAATGCCCCCTGAACCCACTTCAAGACCAACAACAACAAAAATTGACTGTACTTCACTTTTATGCCATAGAGCCTAATTTCTTCAACTTGCTAACCTATAATTTACCTTCCAAACATTTGCTTATCACATACCATTTTGTCAATATCAGCTTTGAATAGTGGTGTCCAGAACTGAAAGGACTTATCCAAGAATGCTATTCTCAAACTAAAATGGCTTAGTGGGAGCATAATAGAAGAAGCTGTCATGACTTATTTCCCAAGTGCAATGACATTTTTGTGATTTATAAGAAACTCCATACTTTGGATCATATGGGATCATTTTGCCCATAATATTCCTCTAGCTGCAAAGCATTGCATAACGAGCCATATATTGTTAGTACCATTCTGTTCATATCTCTTGATGGGTAGAGTGTCAAAATACTGTATTAATTTCTTTCCAGCTAAAACTCAGGGGGAGAAAACCCTTTCTATTCCAACACTGCCTGGTGACAGTCTTCTCTTTATTGGCTATTTCTGGACTGTCAATAATATTATTGCAAATTATACTTTTTTGTTTTTAAAAACAAGCTCTCCTTCGAGAGTTTTGCTGATTAATGTGACATTTGCAAGGATGACAAATTTGCTTCATTACTCAGAGGTTGACTGGATTTCATTCTAGACCAGGGGTCTCTGAACTTGGTAATTTAAGACATGTGAATTCCCCAGCAAGCCACTCCCAGGAATTCTGGGAGTTGAAGACCACATGTCTTAAAGTGGCCAAAGTTTGACACCCTTGGTTTAGACCTTTTTCTGAATGAAATAAATGGGTGGGCAGGCATATAGTGTGTGTATGTGTGTGTCTGTGTAAGTGTGTGTGTGTGTGTGTGTGTGTGTGTGAGAGAGAGAGAGAGAGAGACAGACAGACAGACAGACAGAGTGGGGCAGAGGGAGGGTAAAGGAAAGAAAATTATCCCTGTTGCTACAGTAAATATATATTACAGAAGATCTTCTCTTTTCTGGGATACACATTACAAATAGTACAATCTCATATTATGTGTTTAGAGACTCCAATACAGGGAGGAGCTCCTGACCTTTTCAGATGAATCTCAAACCCATAGCTAAGATTTTCTATTTATATTACCCATGTACAGAGAATGAGAATGAAGCTGCTCTCTCTTTAAAATTCATTTCACTTGTTTATTTAGTCATCTTAGTCACCTAATCCCTACAAGCTGGAGGCAGTCAGTAATTTGACATGAAAACTCAGTATGATAAAAAGAATCACAAAAGAGCCAAAGCAGCATGATGTAGCCAATTACATTAGAAAAATACTAGGGATGTGCAAAATTCACCAACCTTTAAATAATCTTTTCCAGAGAATTCTAGAATGTTCTTGTTTTCCTCTAGACCATTTGGCCCGGGGGGCAGTGCAGCAGTTTCTGGAAGGGAATCTTCCTATTTGGATGCAATCTGAAATATTCTGAGCATAATGACCTGCAATAAAGAAGGTCTATTTTGGAATCAGGCCATCCCAGAAAAACTTCAAGCTGTCCAGTATGAAGGGTTTGTTTCCAGAAGCCCTGGATGACCCCTTCCCACATGCTGTTGGAGTCAATACTTTCATTTTCTTATTTTAGCAAGGGAAATGCTTTTTTTGAGCTTAGGACATAATATGCGGAACAGTTAATGCTCAAAAGCTTTATAGTCCATTGTTAAACCTTCATGTTGGGCTCAAGTCCTAATATGTTTTGGCCTGATTTATACAAAAACATGCAACTGTTGTGGAAATGGAAATGTTGTCTATATCAGAAGTATCTATTGTTGAAGAGGAATGTTTTTGGGCTCTATAATTTGAAGTTCTTTGTACACAGATAAGATTTGTTCCAAGGATATTTGGTATTAAATAGTTTAATCAGCTCCAAAAACTAAGAGTCTGAAAAAAAGTATGAATATTTCACTTTAAAGGGATATAGATTACTAGTAATGAATATTTCAAAACAGTGATTGCTATTTATTCTCAATTCAGATAGTTCTCTGTGTACCCCTTGAAATAATAAATACTGCTGTCAGTTGAAAAGCAGTTCTAAAGCAAATTGGATTATGGGGTAGCAAAAGATAGCAGTTTTTTTTTAAAGAACAAGAGGCTGTATCTTTTAAATACATGGTTGAGTGTGCCTTGCTTAGATATTTTTAAATGACTTTCCCAAGTGAGACACTTTCATATGCATTGGAAATGCTGAGAACTATGGGAATTGTAGACTAAAGTCCCACAAGGCAGTTTGCCTATATCCAGGGACTCTGCTTAAGAGTGGAATGCCTAGATATTAAATTTTGTTATAGGAATAAAGTACTAGTATACTTCACATTGCTATATTGGCTATCTGTTTCTGTGTGATCCCTATTCAAATTGATCTGATTTGGGGGCTGGTGTTTGAGCTCCTATACCTGTTGTTATTGGGTCACTTCATCTCCACCTGTTGTTATTGGGCCACTTCATCTTCAGAGCTGGGTTGGATAGAATTCAGGAAGCATTTATGGGCTCCAAGTGTATACTTGGCATGTGCCAAGCAATCCCAAAGTTGATGCACAGAATACAGAAGAACAGAGTTGGAAGGGACTTTGGAGGTCTTCTAGTCCAAGCTCCTGCTCAATCAGGATAGCCTATATCATTCTGGATAAATGGCTGTCCAACCTCTTCTTAAAAACTGAAGTGATCTTCTGAATGGCAAGCCATTCGACCAACTAATTATTCTCAGTCAGGAAATTTCTCCTTATTTCTATGTTCGATTTTTCCTTGATAAGATTCCATCTGTTAATTCTTTTCAGGCCTTCAGGTGTTTGGATAATAGGTTGACCCCTGCCCCTTTCACTGTGACAGCCTCTCAAATTTTTGAAGATTACTATCATGTCATTACTGACATGAAAAAATACGGTATATCACCGAGACTTATCCTTAGCTCTAGAGCAATTTGGTGACTAATTTATGTCTAACATAGGACCAATAAGTCTATTCGTCTGAATGCTGGAAGATGTTCCATGTTATATCTTATATTTTGTGCTATTGTAGTATACAATATGTTATGCTATTTGTTTTTCAAATGTATCAGATTTTCTCCACAAACTATCATCTTTTCTAAGCAATGCTAAGGTTTGTTCTTCAATACTTCTGTCTTAATGCTTTGTCTCACTATCCCATTACCAAAAGATTTTGCTTCAAAGTACTGTAAAACTCTGCTTCTTCTGCCCCATAGATGCAATTTTGTTTCTTATGATAATATGAACTGTGTTGAAATAGATAGTAGAATGTAATCCTTTGCTTTAAAGAATGTTTCATAGTGTAGCAGCCAGTGGGAAAAAGCAGGATAGTCTTTGATCCCTAGTGTATTAAAATTTCAATGGCATATAAATTCCTACAACTGCATTTAGGATGGTGCTCTTACAGAAACATAATCTAAGCAATGGGTTTCCTCAAACCCCAAAAGAAAATGCCTTGTTAGAAATTTCATCACCTGGGCTACTGAGAAAGCATAGCATTCTAATTTTGTGGCAGAAGTTTTAAGCATTAGTTGTAGAATGACAATGAATGATAATTAAAAGAATAAATTGCACTTATCATGTTCTTCCAGGTGGAAAACAGCTATGAGTTCCACAGCAAGAACTGTCAGGAAATGCTTGATAACATTAAGACATAGCCATTTGTCTTAAGGCTTTTAGTGAACAACTAATTTCATATTTGCTGAAAAAAAAGTATGAGACTCGCATTTTGCTTGTCTTGTGGCATCATAGTATCATTAACAGGACTGAAATTCTGAAGCTTGTTGGTTAATTTCTTGAACAGTATTAAATTTGTTTGCTGCATAATTATTTTTCAATCACTCCCAGTGTAATTGCAGTTTCATCTCCAACCCATATAACCCGTATATTATGGTTTATTTACTTATTACATATTACTCTCTTTTCCCTGTTATTACTCTTTGCTGATTCCTGTGGCTCCATGATTAGAGGAATAAACTTGTACAATTAGTCCTTATTTGGTGATAAAGATTAGAACCAGCAACTCAGTTATAAAGCAAAGCAGTTGCTGCGTGAATCTGCACCTGTATTAATGATCTTACTTCAGCTGTCCTTTGCTTTACAGACCTTCGAAAGTCATAAACATGAGGCCTAATCATAAGCTTACTTTTTCATCACGAACTAAAATGGTTGCTAAAGAAGCAGTCACTAAACAAGGATTACCAGTAACTGCCTATTCCCTGAGAATAACCTTACTAAACAAATTGGGCAGTGCTGTGTCCTAACGCGCATGCCCGAAATCCCCGCGTGCTGATTGGTCAGGACGCGGGGATTTCGAACCGGCCG
>BHEV01009226.1:0-21329 GCA_004319985.1 Emydocephalus ijimae | reverse complement strand
GAAATAGATGAGCCATATGCTTCAGGTGAGGTATGTTGCTAGCTACCTCTGGTGTTGCAATGTGGCTGCGGTCATCTGGTATCCTGTTCCACAGCATGGGCAGCAGTAGGAACTGGGAACTTCCATCTAATGACTCTATACAGAGTTCAGTAGCTTCCCTCCCCACCGGTTGTCTTGGTGCGGTGCACGTTGATATCGTGAAGTGCATTTCTTCCTTCTGAACATCAAAGAGGTCGAAGAATGTGGACCTGGCTAGTGAGTGATCGCTCTGAGGATCCAGTATTACATACATCTTCACTGCTTCTTCTGGGCGTCCATCTGGGTAGACTTTGGCTAAGCAGATCTGATAACACGAGCGAGGGGCTGGTGTGCCATTGCACACCGCTATGCAATTGACACTGACCACTGGCTCTGGGTGTGCTTCTGTAGCATGTTGAGGATCCTTGTTTAAAAGAGGGCTACGAGATGTCTGCAGTGATGGATCGGCGTCTGGATGCAGAGCGCCTGGGTGCTTATTACTGTCAGCATCCTCGTAGGAATGGCATTGTAGCTCGAGGGCATGTGTTGTAGATGGTTCATGGTTCTCCTCAAAGTACTTTATGAGGAGGTTGTGATCTGTTAACACATGCGCAGGTGGTCTCTCTTGCTGCGGGTATTCGTCTCACCCCATATCTGCATTAGAGTTGCCTTGAGAGTGTGGTAGGAATGCTACTATTGTGGCAGTTGTTGCTTGAGGTATGTCTCTCTGTTGAGAAATCTGCATAGCAACTGGTGGGTTAATTTACTCGCTCTTTAGGACTGGAGGTGTAGGGTTAGGTTTGATATCTTTGGGAAGGGAGTCTCGAGTCTTAGGTCTTACGACATCAGTTTTGTGACTGGCATGTGAAGTCAGTGGTTGAGATTCTCTCCTTCGATCCCTTGGTTCTGGGAGACTGCAAACTAACCGTGCTGGTTCCACCTCCTCATTTCATAGTGAGTGCTGATCATCCACATAGGCCATTTACCCATGTGTCTGGGCTGTCTTCTCCCAACTCTTCGAGGTCAAAGTTGAAGGACACATTGTCAGCTACCTTCTGCCATGCTGCAGCCTGTGCTGTTTTTGTTGCTGATTCCCTTTTCCATTGGGCCAACTCCAAGTTGGCTTGAGCTTTGGCCATTTCTGCCTGTACTTTGTCCATTTCTACCTTCTGCCATGTCACCTCCGTTGTTATACGTAAATCTGCCTCTGCTACCTCAGCTTCGATTTGAGCTTCTACAGCTCTGTCAGCGTAACTTGCTGCTTTGGAGGCCTTAGATGTGCCACTCTGGAAGGATGGTGAGAGCCAGCAGCAGAGAACTGGCGCGAGATACTGGAACTTGCTTGCGATCTAGGTGGTTTGGGATGGAGGAAGGAGGCTTTCTTAGAATGGTGAGAGGAGGCTGCTTGTGAATGAAGACCTATTTCAGAAGTGGCCCTCTTCCTTGCTCCTTGTTCCTTTTGAAACGCATCGAGGAGCGCTGCTAGGAGGGCTTTATTGCTTTCCTCAATGCAGTCTTTGCGTTCCTTGTGTAGCTCCTTGAAGCATTGAATGTATTCTTGGAGCTTTGGGTCACCCAGCTTCGACTGGAAGAACTTGAGTTCACTTTCGTTGTCTCTCCATTGTGCAAGAAGGTTATATAGATCATCTAGCAATGTGCGGATTATCTCGAGGGACACAGCCATTGTTCGCTATGGTGGGGCTTTGCCAAAACCTAGAAGTGATGCTTTTTGGCAAAACTATCATAAAACATGACCGTGGGACAATTCAAATGACCATAAATGGATGCTTCAAGCAGCCATCAAGGAAGCTGTATTACTGAGTGTCTGAAGTGCGGTCACAGATGTCTAAGGACTTGAAGTGCAGCCATATGACTGTGAGGGAGGGAGAACCCATTGCAACTTCAGATTTGGGATGTAAATCCCCTTTTTCAGGTAGGTCATTACTAAGCTACCAGTCATAAATCGAGGACTAATTGTTGTTAAACAAAAAATCAAAATGGCAATCACAAAGGCAAGATCAAAGGTGGAACTGTCCAATGGTGGTATTCACCGTTTTTCTTGCTACCAGATCTGTGGGCATGGCTTGGTGGGTGTGGTGTGGCTTGGTGGGTGTGGCAGGGGAAGGATATACTGCAAAATCTCCATTCCCTCCCCACCCCACTAACCTGCTTTCCAGCTCCGTTCTCCTGTGTAGGACAACCAAAGAAGACCCAGCTGATCAGCTGGGACTCAGGAGGCAGAGAATAGATGGGGGCAGGGCAAGTCAGAGGTGGTATTTGCCAGTTCTTGAAACTACTCAAAATTTCTGCTACCGGTTCTGCAGAACTGGTCAGAACTGGCTGAATATTACCTTCGGAATTGTCATGGCTGACATCTTGACTTCAACCATGCAGGCATTCTTGCTTATCTGCTTTAAAAAATGCCATGCTTTTGGTTTTGCTTTTAAATATTGAACTCCTAAGAAGTAATTTGACATGTCTTCATGCAATGGAATATGTAGAAATATGTCTGCTTGGAAAATGGATTTGCACGCCAATTGACCATTTAGTGCTGTTAGATTTACAATAATCCTAGCTTTCTTTGTGGTTGTGCAATTTAAATTATACATCATCCCTGGATGATAAAGGCTGCCATAAATAATAAACAACAGAATAGATCACAACAACACAAGTAATGAATTATAAAGCAGGAAATTAGTGGGTGGGAAAAATCAATTTTATAGGATCGGGTCTGACAATTGAGTTGTTTACTTGTGTTATTACAGTGGGACTCAGGCAAATGAAAATGGACATCTAAAACCCATCCGTTGCATTATATTAAATCACTCTGTCTACACATATTTATATCCAACCCAAATTTATTTAAGATTTGTGATGTAGGAGCATGTGGTAGGCCTATTCTCTTTTCCTTTCGGGGGCTTTAAAAATGTATGCTTTAAAATTTTACTTTGATGAGCATCCATCTTAAGTGCCCATGATCCTGTTCCTGAAAAGATGTGCTATTAAAGAAAACATTTTTTAATCCCATGCTGTTTCTCTAGATCAAGACGATCACCTATTTTGTAACTGGGTTAGCTATATATTTTTAAAATGCCAAGGGAATAGTTAGAGGCACAGATACAGATTAACAGAGTTGGAAGGGACCTTGTAGGTCATTTAGTCCAACCCTCTACCCAAGCGGGAGACCCTACACCATTTCTGACAAATGGCAGTCCAGTCTCTTCTTGAAAGCTTCAAGTGATGGTGCTCCCACAATTTCTGAGGGCAAGCGGTTCCATTGGTTGATTGTTCTCACTGTCAGAAAATTTCTCTTTATTTCCAAATTGAATCTCTCCTTGTTCAGTTTCCATCCATTGTTCCTTGCCTGGGTGCCTTGGAAAATAGCTTGACCCCTTCCTGTCTGTGGCAGCCCTTCAACTTTGATGTAGTTCTCAAATTATGACTCTTCGGTTAGTGTCCATTCAAACTTACAACAGCGCTGAAAAAAAATTACTTATATCCTTATAGTTATGATCATCATAACGTTCCCAGTCACATATGAAAATACACCGGCACTTGGCAACCAGTATATATTTATGATAGTTACAGCATCCTGGAGTCACATGAGTTCTTATTCTGACCTTCCCAGACAGATTATGACAAGCAAAGTCAATGTTCAGATTCTCTTAACAACCATGTGATCCATTTAATGACCACGGTAATTTAACAATTGTGACATGAAAGATCATAAAATTGGATGCAATTCATGTAATGTTGACCTCCCTTAACAACAAAAGTTCCAATCCCAAAATTGTGACCATAGCCTGAGGACTACTTGTAGTGACATGATATCTCCAGATTTGGAAGAATCAATTTGCACATCAGATTTTTATTTTATTTTTTAAATTTTTTATTGATATCCCTCTTTTATTATTTTTATAAATAACTCAAGGTAACAAACATGCCTAATACGCCTTCTTTCTCCTATTTTCCCCACAACTGGCTAAAAATTACCCAGCTGGTTTAAGATAAAATAAGAACTTCCCTTTTCCTTATAGCTAAAACATCTGGTAAAAAAAATACTGCAGAAATAGCCCTGCTTCCCTCCTTCCCTCCCTCCTTCCTCCCTCTCTCCCTCCAAAGTTGGAGTAATTCTTATTTCAAAGTTGGAGACCATTTCCTTATTATCTGAAACATTTCAATGTGTCTTGGGCATCTAGTAGCAGTTGAAGGATAATCATTTCTCCATGTGATCATCCTTAGGTTTGTTTCCCAAGGACACACGCTGATAATCCCAGGTGAGCTTTTAAATCTACACACTGAAGGCTACTTGGGAATTGCAGCAATTCCTGCTCTCTAAACCCAAATCATCCCACAGGAGCAGAAGCTCATGTCAACAGCGCGTCAATAAAATGCAGAACCAGCACTGTATGGAAGTCCCACAAAGGCTTTTCCAAAAGGCAAATTGGACTTTCTTTGGGGGGGGGGATGTGTTTCACTTCTCATCCAAAAAGCTTCTTCAGTTCTTCTTGGATATGAAGCAAAATGTTTTCAAAGAAAAAAAAACTAAGAAAGTCTAGCTGCCTTTTGGAAAAGCAACTTTGGGACCACTATGACCTGGATGATTAAGGATCTCCATAGACAACTATGTAGAAGATACCTTGCTGGAAACCAAACAGAATGAGTTAAATCAGCATTTCTCAACCTTGGCAACTTGAAGATATGTGGACTTCAACTCCCAGAATTCCTAAGCTAGCATGACTGGCTGGGGAATTCTGGGAGTTGAAGTTCAAGCATCTTCAAGGGTCTATGGAGATTCTCAGTCATCCAAGTCATGGTTGTCCCAAAGGTGCTTTTTCAAAAGACAACTGGACTTTGTTTTTTCTTGGAAGACATTTCACTTCTCCTCCAAGAAGCTTCTTCAGCTCTGACTTCCATTCCTAACCATCTTCCATTTCCCACCATCCAATCAGAGCTGAAGAAGTTTCTTGGAGGGGAAGCAAAACGTCTTCAAAGAAAAAGCAGAAAGTCCAGTTGCCTCTTTAAAAAGCATCTTTGTTATATGTATCTTCAAGCTTGAGAAAGGCTTATCTAAAAGATCCAATCTGAGTCGATCACTGGGATCAGAGTTTTAGCCTTCCAAGCTTTCAGACTCAGATTGGATCCTGCCACATTATCCTGGGACACATCTATTTGCCTTCATTCATGAAAAATAAAAGAATCGACCATCGAATGGATGGACTTCCTTTAAGGAGAAGGCCTTTGCCTCATTCTGTGTTTTTGATGAAGTCGGTTCCCGGCCTTGCCCAGAAGGCATCAATCCCTGTGTATTTTCAGTGTGATATAGACTGAGATTGTCACTTTTCCAGGAAAAAAAAAGGCACCAATAATTTGACACATGCCATCTGAAGAAAGGAAGGAGTTAAACCCGGAGCAGGGCTGCCCTCTGAGGGCATCTCGAAGCAAGCTGCCGTCTCCACAGCCAGATATGACAGAGCCAATTTGACAGGCTGCCATCAAGGGCCTTCCTAAGAAGCTGAGCATCCTGATGGCTTCCTGATGAGAACAGCCACATCACAAAATGGTTTTCTTCTCCTGCTGCATTTGCTTCCATCTGCTGCTGGGCTCGGCACTAGCGGCCGCCTGCCTGTCACAGCATGTATTAAAATTAGCCAGGGAGGAGGGCCTCTGTTGTGCTAATTACATTTTAATCATTGGAAATGTGTTGGCAAATCAAGCTTCGATTGCCATCTCGGAGTCAGATCTCCTGCAGCAGAGCAGAGGGGCTGCCTACATTAGTCGAATCCTGCTGGGCCTAGTTCATTCAAGAAGATGGAATAGGAGGCCTCCCAGCACACCACTGAGACAGCTTTGGCACATTATTAGAAAGCCACAAGGCATGTTTCAAATCATCACGGTGTGAGATCTGCTCATTCTCACATCCCGGGGTAGCCCAGTGTGTTTTCACTGCAGCCTTTGCACGCTGCTGCTACGCTCTCAAAATGGCCGCCGCCTGAATTGTACCAAGAATAACAAAGGAAGGCTGTGGATCTTCAGAAAAAGAAGAAGCCAGGCTTCTGGATAGTTATGTCTGCTTTGGCCAGTCGCTCTTTTTAAACTTTGCATCTCCTAACTCACTACAGTATCTCCCATTCCCCAATGAACCTCTGGTTAGGGATTTTTTTAAAAGCCAAACAGATAACAAATATCATCATTCTTTCTGCAGCGTCCATCCCTCCTGCAGACGTTACATCTCTAAACAGCTCTTGTTTTGCATGCCCGCGTATGACAAGGGTTGTGTGCGTATTTGTCTCGCTGCATTGTGTAGACCAAAGTCTGCCTGCAGTTTTACAGTTCCCCCCTGAACTGCTGACAACATAGCCTAGGAGCTTTACGTTTTGCACTGCATCATTAACCAATGAATGTAGGGTGGAAAAAAAAGGTTATGGCAGAGCAAATGCATCATACGTATAGAAGATGAAAGATAAATCTGCAATGTATACAGTTCATGTGTGTATACAGTATAATAAAGTGGATGAGTGTGTTCAGAGAAGGAGAGAGAGACAGAGCAAAAAAATCCCATAATTTGTTTGAAAATGGATTAATAACAGTTCAAACATTAGTGTCTGTTGTGAATGAATAATTGTGTTAAGAAAGTTATCAAGAGCTTGAAGTCAAGTGCAGGGTTCTGGCCCTGCACTTCTGATTGGCCGTTAAATGGCGAGATCAGATTGGTCTGTTCAGGAGAATCTGATTGGCCATTAACGAGCCTTTCTCATGGGCTAACGGAGCTAGCACTCCAAGGTTTTCATTGGTTGAATATCGAATAAGTTGCCTATATAAGGAAGGTTGTAGCAGCCATCGAGTTTGAGCTGTCACACCATGTAAATAAAGAGTTGAAGTTCACCGTTTCATTGGCTCGTCTCCATTCTTTTACGCCCATGCTCCAAACATAACTCTGGCGACGAGGATGGGATCTGGAGATGTCAGAGCTGACTGAACAATGAAGAAGATAACCGAGCACGTGGCTGAAAACACACAACGGCGGAACCATGTCTGGCGGTGTCATACCACCCGCTCCATTCGACCCAGGGCAAGAAGACTGGGAATCCTACATGGATCATTTCCAAATGTTCTTGGAAACCAATAATTTGAAGGATGCCACGACCGGGAAGAAACAGGTGGTATTCCTAACACATTGCGGGCCGACCGTATTCAAGATAGCCAAGGCACTAGCAAAACCGGCTGAAGTAAAGGCTATGGACTGGGACGTCCTCGAACCCCTACTGAGAGTCCACTATGCACCGACCGTGCCAACACTCATAAGGCGACATGAATTCTGCCAAAGAAACCAGCGGAAAGGAGAGAGCATTGCAGATTTTGTAGTGGACCTCCGAAACCTGGGAGGCCTCTGCTGGTTCGCCGACCTGGAAGAGGCCTTGAGAGACCGAATAGTTCTGGGATTAAATGCGCTAAACGTGCAGAGTAAGCTGATGGCGAAAGGTGACATCAGCCTTGCCAATGCCATAGCTGATGCTACTGCAGCAGAAGCAACCAGGAAGTCGGCTGCCCAATTGGCTGGGGAGGCAAATTTTTTTTGATCCCAAATGCAAAAATGGATGTCAGGATGTCAGCCGCAACCGCGCTCCGGTACACCAGCCGACCGGTCACATCTCACCCAAGTCAGAAGGACAGCTTTTGACGGCCCACCACGAGGACCTCTCTTTGTCATCAGACAGTGACGAAGAAGAGGTCCATCGACTGCGGTCCGATCAGGACCATTACCAGAAGGCCAACACCCATGCGCTGGCTGTGGGGCCAGCCACCCCCAGTCCGAATGCAAATTCCGCAACGCGCTCTGCCATGAGTGCGGGAAATGAGGCCACATCGGACGGGTCTGTAGAAGTCTCCTAGGACCCAGCCAGACCTCGAAGTATTGCCAACCGACAGGAAACCGTCCTGTAAGGCGAGAACCAGTGAACCACTCCTACAGAAACTGAACCTTAAACCGCCCCACGAAGCGAGAAGAGGCTCACCAAACTATCACTATCGGTCACGCCTCTTCCTTGGATGCCAAGAAAATCCGAATTAAAGTGGCCATCGAAAATCAGCCCTGCCAAATGGAAGTCGACTTGGGATCGTCTCTCTCGATGGTTTCCTGGAAGACCCTCAAGCAACTCATCCCTACTATCCAGCGCCAAGACCTCCGTTCCCAAAGACTCATACTTAAAGACTATCAGGGGAATAGGATTCCAGTCGTAGGATCCAGTCGAGTCCGGGTCTCGTTCAAAAACCGTACAGTGTACTTACCCCTGACTGTGATCAACAAGGACCGGCCTCGCCTGTTAGGCCTCCAATGGTTTGCGCCACTTGGCATTAAAGTGGCAGGCATTCACTGAATCAGCAGCAGCGACTGGGAGGAGGACCTCGTCCAAGAATTCAGGGACGTTTTCACAGAAAAACTAGGCGAGTACAAGGGGACCCCGATATCATTTAACCTTAATCCAAAAATAGCTCCCATCCACCTTAAGCCTCGTAGAGTTCCATTTGCCCTAAAACCGAAAACTGATGAACAGCTTGATAAGTTAATAGCCCAGGGGGTGTTAAGCCAACCGATCACTCTCCCTGGGAGACCCCAATCATGACACCCATCAAGCCGGATGGATCAATAAGAATTTGTGGGGACTACTGAGCCACCCTGAACCACGCCCTGCAGCAAAACGCATATCCGGTACTGGTGGTGCAGCACCTCCTCCATTCCCTGGGGGGCGGAAAAGTCTTCACTAAACTAGACTTAGCTCAGGCATATCAGCAACTGCTGGTAGATGAAAAAACGGCACAGGCACAGACGATCGTGACGCACCGAGGTGCCTTTAAATGTACACGGCTCCAATTCGGAGTGAACGTAGCCCCGGGGATCTTTCAGAGCCTGATGGAAAGACTATTACAAGGGATTAAAGGTGTTGTCCCCGACTTTGACGATGTGTTAATCGCTGCCCCTACTTCAAAAATTTTACGGGATCGCTTGAAATTGGTCCTCCAGAAATTCAAAGACGCAGGTCTTAAAGTGAAGAAAAATAAGTGTAAGCTGTGTACAGATCGTGTCGAATTTTTAGGGTATTTAATTGACAGTCAGGGCATTCACCCTACCGATAGCAAATTGAGAGCAATAAAAAACGCTCCCAGACCCCGGAATAAGGCCGACCTCCAGGCGTTTCTAGGCCTTATCAATTTTTATAACGTATTCCTGCCACACAAATCAACTGTCGCTGAACCCCTACATCATTTATTGGACAAAAAAGCAATTTGGGTGTGGGGACATAGAGAAGAGCAGGCGTTCCGAAATGTGAAAAAACTACTGACTTCTGACGCTGTACTGATGCAGTACAATGAGACCTTGCCGTTAACGATCACGTGTGATGCATCGCCTTTCGGAGTGGGCGCCATTTTGAGCCATGTGTTGCCTAACGGTAGCGAAGCCCCTGTTGCCTATTTCTCAAAGACACTTTCAAAAACAGAGCGCAATTATAGTCAGATTGACAAAGAAGCCCTTGCTATTGTGTCTGCTGTCAAAAGATTTCATGAGTACGTGTATGGCTGAGCTTTTACTATAGTGATTGACCACAAACCTTTGCTGGGAATAATAGCAGGAGATAAGCCAACCCCCTATATATTATCTCCCAGAATGACTCGCTGGTCAGAATTCTTGGTTGCTCATAATTATTGACTGCAATACCGCCCAGGAAAGGCCATTCCCCACGCAGACGCATTGAGCCCAGCACCGCTTCCAGAGACCATCGACGATCCCGCGCCTACAGTGACAACGTTACAGATCGAGGCACTTTGTACACCGCCATTAACTGCCCGTGATATCACGAGAGAAACAAAATGCGACCCCGCCTTAGCATGAGTCCTCAGTTGGGTGGAACGCGGATGGCCATTGGACCAAGTACCTGATGACTGCGCACCATTCAAAAGTCGACAAACAGAGTTGTTTTCACAAAAGGGCTGCATCATCTGGGGCGACAGAGTTGTTATCCCAGAGTGACTCCAACAAGCAGTACTGAGAACCTTGCACGATGGCCACCCCGGCATCGTGCGCATGAAAGCCCTCGCACGAAGCTACGCGTGGTGTCCAGGCATTGACAAGCAAATCGAGACTTGGGTCAAAGCTTGTCATAAATGCCAGGAAGTAAGCAATGCCCCACCAAAGGCAATCCCAACCGAATGGGAAACACAGCGGGGACCCTGGTCTCGTATCCATCTGGACTTTGCAGGACCTACCAAAGGCCACACATTCTTGCTAACCGTGGACGCCTACTCGAACTGGCTCGAAATCCACCGAATGAAGAACACAACAACTGAAGCAGTCATTAAGGAACTGGACAGACTGTTTGCAACCCACGGATTACCAGACGTTCTGGTATCCGACAACGGGCCCCAATTTACCGCGCTGTCTTTTGAACAGTACCTGGCGGACCACGGTATTCGACCTGCGCTGACTTCGCTTGCACATCCTGCGGCCAACGGAAGGGCCGAGCGAATGGTACAATTCGTCAAGAAAACGCTACAAAAAAATGGACTATGACAACATCGAAGAAAAAATAAACCGAATGCTCTTTTTACAGCATATCACTCTGCACAGCGTCACCAACAAAACTCCCACCGAGTTGCTAATGGGACGAAAGCTCCACTCCCACCTCGACCGGTTACACCCAGTGTACGAACCTGAGAAACCACACGGGTCCAGCGGCCGATGCCATACCTTCCAGGTAGGCGACTTGGTATTCGCTAAAAACTTATCGGGCGATCCGTTGTGGGTTGAAGCGATGGTAGAGTGTGTAACCGACCCAAGATCATACCTTGTGCAATGCTGCGATGGTAGACTATGGAAGCGCCATATCGATCAACTACGATCAAGGCTGCAGTCAGGGATCTACGAGTCCCCTGATGACCAAACTGATGGGGAGGGCGATACAGAGGAAGATGAACTTCAATTAGCAGAAAACCTTTTTGAAGGGAACGATAGCAGAACGGAAACATGTGAAGTGGAACCAGGGATGGGAGTGAGCTCACCTCATGGTGATACTGAAGATGTTGGTGACAATGAAAATTCGAACTCAGAGTCAGAGGCACCCCTTTTGTCAAACAACGCCCTACCTCTACAAGAGTGCAGCCAAATACCAGGTGCACAACGAAAATGAAATAGACTAACAAAACAACCGTCCCATCTCAAGGACTATGTAACCGCACCCCGTAAACGGAACCCGGGGGGAAGGGGTGTTGTGAATGAATAATTGTGTTAATAAAGTTATCAAGAGCTTGAAGTCAAGTGCAGGGTTCTGGCCCTGCACTTCTGATTGGCCGTTAAATGGCGAGATCAGATTGGTCCGTTCAGAAGAATCTGATTGGCCATGAACGAGCCTTTCTCATTGGTTGACGGAGCTAGCGCTCCCTGGTTTTCATTGGTTGAATATCTAATAAGTTGCCTATATAAGGAAGGCTGTAGCAGCCATCGAGTTTGAGCTGTCACACCATGTAAATAAAGAGTTGAAGTTCACCGTTTCATTGGCTCGTCTCCATTCTTTCACGCCCATGCTCCAAACATAACTGTGTCCTTCCTTCCTTCCTTCCTTCCTTCCTTCCTTCCTTCCTTCCTTCCTTCCTTCCTTCCTTCCTTCCTTCCTTCCTTCCTTCCTTCCTCAGTGATTTGGTGGTGAAGCCAATTACTGAAGATAACATGTGGGTTCAGAAAGAGATAAGGTACTACAACAGATTCATTGAGCAAAGGGTCAGTCTAAATGATCAGTATCAATTCTGGTTCTATGAAAACAAAATAAGGATAAAAATCCTTGAAAAACCTTAGAGATTTGCTTTTGCTGTTGAATTTTTAAAATCACATTTCAGGAACCAGCCCCTGCTCCTGTAGCATATAATAATCATTTAAATAATATAATGCATTTTCCAGTCTTCAACTGAAAGTTACAATCCTTCTCTCCTGACATAAGAAGAGGTTTTGTCCCAGCCTTCTAATTCTTTTTCCAACTGTGTCAGTTAAGTGTGTGTGTGTGTGTGTATGAATATATAAAAATGTAATTCAAGATTGGGTCTGGGTTCAATGTTTTGAAGGATGCAGGCAAAGACATATAGTAAAGCTTTCTATTTGGCCCCAGAATCCTTATTCGGAGATTTTGCAAAGCTGTCGAGAAGTGCCATAAGGTGCCTGAAATATAAGTCAAGAGAAAATCTTCAGGGTCACACAGGCTACTGTTTCCAAAGCTGTTCTTTCATCTGATGTGCCAGTCAAAATCACTACTGCAAGATGCTCAAATGAAACCTGGGTGGGATAGTTACAGACATCCAATTGCCACCAGATAATGCAGAGCATGTGTGTGAGAGTTTCTCTCTCTCTCTCTCTCTCTCACTCTCTCTCTCTCTTTCTCTGTGCATGCCTCCACTAATCTAAAGCAATACAAATTAGATTCTCTACCAAAGACAACTTTGTCTTCAAACATTGTTCCCAAACAACATGTCTCAATATGATAATGATAGTGTTCTAAACTGTGACTGTACTCTGAAAAATAGATCCAAGAAAAAGGTGTCTCCGAAATTCTTATTTATCTAAGCATCTGCAGAGACCTGGAAACTCTAAATTACCTATGCTTGTTTTTCTAAAGTAAAACTGATACATTGTGGTCCATTTTAGGAACTTTGGGGCCTGGAACTGTTGTTTCAACAAAGCTTAGCTCCCCCTAAAAAACTGCAAATGAATTAGAAATTCTACTTGTCCTGCTTCCTAGTCAGTACCTGATTTTGGAAGCCTTTAAGGGGCTAAATTTAGGCCTTTCAAGCACCAAGTAATAACCCACAATCTTCATCCCGAAACATCGTCTCCTCTAGCCATCTTGGACAAGGTGAAGGACAGATTCTAAGGAAGGCTATATCCCTTGTCTCACATTCTCATAGGCAACCTTAACAACTTTAAAATGTCTGGACTTCAACTCCCAGAATTCCCCAGCTGGGGAAATTTGAGAACTGGCATTCATAGGTCTTAAACGTCCCAAGGTTGAGAAACACAGGTCAATGCTCTTTTAAACTTTTCACACTCCTGTATCTTTTCGTGATTTTTCTTATGTTTATACTGAACATAAGAGCAACTCTTTGGATCTGAACTAGGTTCATCCTAAGCCAACATCGTCTTTCTCAAAACAGCCCACCAAATATCTCTGGGTGTTTGCAAAAAAAAAAAAAAAAAGGAGATCCAGATATATCATTCTCTTGCTGTTGTTTCCTTGCAGTTGATATTTGAAGGTACATAAGGTAATATGGAATGTTTAAGATGACTACCCCTGTATTCCATCACCTCCTGCACTTCTCTCACTCCTCTTCAAAGCCATCAGAGTTAATGTCTTGCAGTATTGAATTCCATAGATCAATTATGGGCTACATGGAACAACTTTGTTTTCCTCTGTTCTACATCTTTTTACATACCACTTCACTGCGTGACCCCTGGTCCTATTGTTTTAAGGCAGGGAGGGAGGGAAATGAATTAATGAAATTAATTTGATTTTGATTTGGAGAACTAACGGCATAAATTTATTGTATAATATAGAAACACCATTCTCCAGCTCTGACCTCAAGTAAGAATGACATGGATTAGACTCACTCCTTGCTGCATGTTCATAAAATTCCCTTGTAATACTGATGAGGTTGATAATCCTTCTGTTCACAAAGGGAGGTCAATTAATTCTCCAGAATTAATTTTAGAAATTATTTTAGCTCAACTGGAATTCGGGCAGAGTACATCTTACACACTATGCTTCAATAACAGCCACATTTTGCATATTAAGACACCCAATCTATTTAGAATTTGTCAGAAGCAATAGGGGTTTTTTTTTAGACCAGAGTCTTTCTCAGCTAACCCTAGAGATGTTGGATTTAAAATCCGGGATCTTTAGGGTGCAAAATATGCTCACTTTATTGAGCAGTACATGTTGCCTCTGTTCTAGTAACGGCAATAGTTAATAAACTCATGAGAGGAAACCAAATATTTCTTCAGCACAAATCGGCAAGTGCTACTACTCTGTCTTCTCAACAGATGCAAAACTGGTATCCAAAGTGGAAATTGGCGGAAACAGATGGCGCCGTAGGGCTTTTTTTTTTCTTTTTTCTTCTATCCCTCTGGGGCCTGGGCTAGTGAAGATGAGTGACATGGAGAGAAGTAGAAAGCTGTGTTTTTCATCTGTGGGTTAAAAAAAAATAATAACACAATTTGTCATACCATCCCTGGCTGTGTTTGCAACACCACAGTTAATATCTGAAACCAATGAGGCATTCTTGCCTTGCCATTTCAGCCAAAAGGGTTGGGGGTGGGGAGGGGCTCTTAAACGAGCCCTATAAAAGCCATTTCTTTTCTCAAGAAAGGGAAAAAGAGGGAAAAAGCGGGAGTGGGAGTCCATGGCAATCTATTCTTCCTTTCTGAATGCTTCAGAGTTCTGAAGACCCCTTTCAAATGGGAGACGGTGGGATGCCTGTTTGATCTTGTGGAGGCCTTTTATAATGATATACTATTAGAATATTATATACATATATAATATTAGCAACTTACTGAATTACCTATGTTAGGGATAACATTGTTTACCCTAACTGGTTTAGGTAAAATAATAAATATGTAATCATAGTTTGTTAGTTAAAGTGTCTGCAACTTTAACTGTAGGAATGTAATTAAGGGAGTGGTAGTAAAAGCACTTTAAAAGAAGCAAGACGACAGCTTGCTCTCTCTCTGGCTTTGATGATCCCTGATTGCTGCATGGACTCAAGACTGCTTTGCTCGAACTGGAGAGATAAACAAAGGACTGATTTGTAAGTGAAATGACATAGGATATTCTGCACGGACTTTGCTAACTGAATATCCTTGAATGGACTGACTAAATGATACATGACTAATGGACTGTTATTTTGACTATGCTTTAAACTCTAAATGGAATAAACTATATTTTTGATAGCACAAGCGTATCTGTTATTTTTACTGTATGTTAACAAAACATACAAACTTATCTCACTCATTTATCTGTGTGCCTATCTGACTAACGCTGCACATTCTGTTTAGCTTGTCTCCTTAACCCTGGTTGGGGAACTCAGGCTTAACAACCTATTTGGAGTTTATTATCCAGGGAGGATTACAAAAAAGGGGATACCATTCGTTGAAATATGTAATTGAGAACTTTTACATATGTATGAACACCCATGAATATAGGCCCTGTAAGGGTTTGTTCCTTTCCTTTATATTCCTGGTATTCTTTCATTTAATTATTTTTTTTTCTGTATATTTTTACGCCCTTAAGAGCTGCATGGTGGCCCAGAGCTAAAAACACTCATCTCTCACTTGGACGGTTAAAAGTTCAATCCTAGGCAGTGGCAAATGTTTCTCTATGAGGGAGCAAAGAGAAAATATCTGCTGCAAACTCCACCCAAGTGTCAGAAAGGGCATCTGGGCAGTAAATGCTCAGCTCCATTTAGTCATCCTGACTCCACTCCAAATAAAAGGATTGAATGGTAATAAAAACTAAAAAAAAAATAATTTTGCATCCTTACTGCAATTTGCATCCATTTTCTATTTGTATTCATCACTCCTACTCAACTGTAAGAGAAATTTGGAGGTAAGGAGACCTTGGTCAGCTTTGGCTGGTGAGTTACTTGATGCAGGAGGACCTGATTATAGATACCTCTGTTGTGAATGAATAAATGTGTATGAATAAATGTGAAATAAAAGTTATCTTGAGCTTGGAGTCAAGTGCAGGGTTCTGGCCCTGCACTTCTGATTGGCTGTTAAATGGTGAGATCAGATTGGTCCGTTCAGGAGAATCTGATTGGCCATTAACGAGCCATTCTCATTGGTCAACGGAGCTAGCACTCCAAGGTTTTCATTGGTTGAATAGTTAATAAGTTGTTTATATAAGGAAGGCTATAGCAGCCATTGTTTGAGCTGTCACACCATGTAATAAAGAGTTTGAAGTTCACCGTTCACCTGTCTCGTCTCCATTCTTCGCACCATGCTCCAAACTTAACACTGGCGACGAGGATGGGATTTGGAGACGTCAGAGCTAACTGAACAAAGAAGAAGATAACCGAGCACGTGGCTGAACGCACAACGGCGGAACCATGTCCAGCGTCGTCGTACCACCCGCTCCATTCGACCCAGCGCAAGAAGACTGGGAAGCTTATATGGATTGTTTCCAAATGTTCCTGGAAACCAATAACTTGAAGGATGCCACAACTGGGAAGAAACGAGCAGTATTCCTAACGCATTGCGAGCCAACCGTATTCAAGATGGCCAAGGCACTAGCGAAACCGGCTGAAGTAAAGACTATCGACTGGGATGTCCTCGAACCCCTACTGAGGGCCCACTATGCACCGACCGTGCCAACGCTCGTAAGGCGGCACGAGTTATACCAAAGGAACCAGCAGAAAGGAGAAAGCGTTGCCGATTTCGTCACTGACCTCCGAAACCTGGGAGGCCTCTGCGGGTTCACCGACCTCGAAGAGGCTTTGAGAGACCGAATAGTTCTGGGATTAGATGCGCTAAACGTGCAGAGTAAGCTGATGGCAAAAGGCGACATCAGCCTTGCCGATGCCATCGCTGATGCTACTGCAGCAGAAGCAACCAGGAAGTCGGCTGCCCAACTGCACCGCAACCGTGCTCCGATACACCAACCGACCCGCGACTTTTCACCCAAGTCAGAAGGACAGCTTTTGACGGCCTACCACGAGGACCTCTCTTCGTCCTCAGACAGCGACGAAGAAGAGGTCCATCGACTGTGGTCCGATCAGGACCACTACCCAAAGTCCCAACACCCATGCGCTGGCTGTGGGGCCAACCATTCCAGGTCCGAATGCAAATTCCGCAACGCGCTCTGCCATGAGTGCGGGAAACGAGACCACATCGGATGGGTCTGTAGAAGCCTCCTAGGACCCAGCCAGACCTCGAAGGGGGCCAACTATCGACACTCGACAGGAAACTGTCCTGTAAGGCGAGAATCAATAAACCACTCCTACAGAAACCGAACCTTAAATCACCCCACGAAGCAAGAAGAGGCTCACCAAACTATCACAATCGGTCACGCCTCTTCCTTGGATGCCAAGAAAATCCGAGTTAAAGTGGCCATCGAAAATCAACCCTGCCAAATGGAAGTCGAGTCAGGATCGTCTCTCTCGATGGTTTCCTGGAGGACCCTCAAGCAACTTATCCCTACCATCTGGCGCCAAGACCTCCGTTCTCAAAGACTCATACTTCAGGACTATCAGGGGAATAGGATTCTAGTAGTAGGAACCAGTCGAGTCCGCGTCTCGTTTAAAAACCGCATGGCTTGCTTTCCCCTGACGGTGATCAACAAAGACCGGCCTAGCCTGTTAGGCCTCCAATGGTTCGCGCCACTCAGCATTGAAGTGGCAGGCATTAAATGAATCGGCAGCAGTGACTGGGAGGAGGACCTCGTCCACGAATTCAGGGACATATTCGCAGAGAAGCTAGGTGAGTACAAGGGGACCCCAATCTCATTTAACCTTAACCCCAAAATAGCTCCCATCCGCCTTCAGCCTCGTCGAGTTCCCTTTGCCCTAAAACCAAAAATTGACAAACAGCTTGATAAGTTAATAGCCCAGGGAGTGTTAGAGCCAACCGATCACTCTTCCTGGGAAACCCCAATCGTGACACCCATCAAGCCGGATGGTTCGATTCGAATTTGTGGGGACTACCGAGCCACCCTGAACCACGCCCTACAGCAAAACGCATATCCGGTGGTGCAGCACCTCCTCCATTCCCTGGGGGGCGGAAAAATCTTTGCTAAACTAGACTTAGCTCAGGCATATCAGCAACTACTGGTAGATGAAAAAATGGCACAGGCACAGATGATTGTGACGCACCGAGGTGCCTTTAAATGTACACGGCTCCAATTCGGAGTGAGTGTAGCCCCAGGGATATTCCAGAGCCTGATGGAAAGACTATTACAAGGGATTAAAGGCGTTGTCCCTTACTTTGATGATGTGTTAATTGCTGCCCCTACTACAAAAATTTTACGGGATCGTTTAAAATTGGTTCTCCAGAAATTCAGTGACGCAGGTCTTAAGGTGAAGAAAAATAAGTGTAAGCTGTGTACAGATCGTGTCGAATTTTTAGGGTATTTAATTGACAGTCAGGGCATTCACCCTACCAATAGAAAATTGAAAGCAATAAAAAACGCTCCCAGACCCCGGAATAAGGCTGACCTCCAGGCGTTTCTGGGCCTTATCAACTTTTATAACGTATTCCTGCTGCACAAAGCGACTGTCGCTGAACCTTTACATCGTTTACTGGACAAAAAAGCAATCTGGGTGTGGGGTCATAAAGAAGAGCAGGCGTTCCGTAATGTGAAAAAACTATTGACTTCTCACGCGGTACTATTGCAATACAATGAGACATTGCCGTTAACTATCACGTGTGATGCATCACCTTTTGGAGTGGGCACCATTTTGAGCCACGTATTGCCTAACGGTAGCGAAGCCCCTGTTGCCTATTTTTCGAAAACACTTTCAAAAACTGAGCGAAGCTGTAGCCAAATTGATAAGGAAGCCCTTGCAATTGTGTCTGCTGTCAAGAGGTTTCACGAGTATGTATACGGCCAGGCTTTTACTATCATGACTGACCACAAACCTTTGCTGGGAATAATAGCGGGAGAAAAGCCAACCCCCTATATATTATCTCCCAGAATGACACGCTGGTCAGAATTCTTGGCTGCTTATAATTATCGGTTGCAATTCCGCCTGGGGAAAGGCATTCCCCATGCCGACGCATTGAGCCGAGCACCGCTTCCAGAAACTATTGACGACCCAATGCCTACAGTGACCACGTTGCAGATCGAGGCACTTCATACACCGCCATTAACCGCCCAGGATATCGCGAGAGAAACAAAACGCGACCCCGCCTTAGCACGAGTCCTCAGTTGGGTGGAACATGGATGGCCATTGGACCAAGTACCAGATGACTTTGCACCATTCAAAACTCAACAAACAGAATTGTTTTCTCAAAAGGGCTGCATCATCTGGGGCGACAGAGTTGTTATCCCAGAGCGACTCCAACAAGCAGTACTGAGAACCTTGCACGATGGCCACCCCGGCATTGTGCACATGAAAGCCCTCGCACGAAGCTACACGTGGTGGCCAGGCATTGACAAGCAAATCGAGACTTGGGTCAAAGCTTGTCATAGATGCCAAGAAGTAAGCAATGCCCCACCAAAGGCAATCCCAACCGAGTGGGAAACACCACGGGGACCCTGGTCCCGAATCCATCTGGACTTTGCCGGCCCGACCAAAGGCCACACCTTCTTGTTAACCGTGGACGCCAACTCGAACTGGCTCAAAATCCACCGAATGAAGAACACGACAACTGAAGCAGTCATTAAGGAACTGGACAGACTGTTTGCAACCCATGGATTATCAGACGTTCTGGTATCCTACAACGGGCCCCAATTTACCACATTGTCTTTTGAACAGTACCTGGCGGACCAAGGCATTCGACATGCGCTGACTTTGCCTGCGCATCCGGCGGCCAGCAGAAGGGCTGAGCACATGGTACAATTCGTCAAGAAAACACTACAAAAAGTGGACTATGACAACATAGAAGAAAAGATAAACCGAATCCTCTTTTTACAGCATATCACGCCACACAGCGTAACCAATAAAACTCCCGCCAAACTGCTAATGGGATGAAAGCTCCGCTCCCACCTCGACCGGTTACACCCAGCGTACGAACTGGAGAAACCACACCGATCCAGCGACCGCTGCCGTATCTTCTAGGTAGGCAACCTGGTGTTTGCTAAAAACTTATCGGGTGATCTGTTGTGGGTAGAAGCGACTGTGGTCTGCATAACTGGCCCCAGATCATACCTTGTACAATGCCGTGACGATAGACTATGGAAGCACCATATCGATCAACTACGATCAAGGCTGCGGTCAGGGATCTCTGAGCCCCCTGATAACCAAACTGAGGGCGGGGGGAGATATAGAGGAAGATGAACTTCAATTAGCAGAAAACCTTTTTGAAGGGAACGATAACAAAACGGAAACACGAGAAGAGGAATTAGGGATGGGAGCGAGCTCACCTCAGGTAGATACCAAAGATGTTGGTGACAATGAAAACTCGAACTCAGAGTCAGAAACACCCCTTTTACCAAACAACGCCCTACCTCAACAAGAGTGCAGCCAAATACCGGGTGCACAATGAAAATAAAATAGACTAACAAAACAACCGTCCTACCTCAAGGACTACAGAACCGCACCCCGTAAACGGAACCCGGGGGGAAGGGCTGTTGTGAATGAATGAATGTGAAATAAATGTGAAATAAAAGTTATCTTGAGCTTGGAGTCAAGTGCAGGGTTCTGGCCCTGCACTTCTGATTGGCTGTTAAATGGCGAGATCAGATTGGTCCGTTCAGGAGAATCTGATTGGCCATTAATGAGCCATTCTCATTGGTCAACGGAGCTAGCGCTCCAAGGTTTTCATTGGTTCAATAGTTAATAAGTTGCTTATATAAGGAAGGCTATAGCAGCCATTGTTTGAGCTGTCACACCATGTAATAAAGAGTTTGAAGTTCACCGTTCACCTGGCTCGTCTCCATTCTTCGCACCATGCTCCAAACTTAACAACCTCCATTACCACCTGGTTGGATTGCAGGCTTTTACAACATGAATGTCCCCGTTTGTTTGGGGCAGGGGTGGCATTGCCCACTACCACTTTTTTATTACCGCTTTCTAAAACTTTAGCTTTTATTCAAAGCCACATTTTACAAGCTTTTGACAGAAGCAGTAGAGTTTGCTATGGAGAAAGATTAATAATAACAAATCGATACCATAATCTCTGCAGCACAGTGGATCTGGGAATTTTTACCATAAAGTTAATAGTTCCAAAGGTGTTTTTGGAACATATTTGTTCCAAAGGTGCTTTTCCAAAAGGCAACTGGACTTTCTTGGTTTTTTTCTTTCTTTTGAAAACACTATCAGAATAGAGCTGGAAGGTGTTGTGTATACAGTAATTCAATAAAGGTCTGAGCTTGAGGTAAAGTGCAGGGTTCTGGCCCTNGATGCCTATATAAGGCAGAGTTAACCGTTGTTGTTGTCCTAGTCACGATGCAAATAAAGAGCTGAAGTGCACTGTTCCATAATTGTCTCCAGTTATTTCGACCCATGCCCAGTACTTAACACTGGCGACGAGGATGGGTTGTGGAGACGCCTGAACCAAAGAACCGAGAAACAAATACCGAGCACGTGAAAGACGACGCCAACAACGGAAACCATGTCCA
>BHEV01009225.1:0-21468 GCA_004319985.1 Emydocephalus ijimae | reverse complement strand
AGGGAAGGAAGGAAAGAAAAGGAAAGGAAGGAAGGAAAGGAAAAGGGAAGGAAAGGAAAGGAAAAGGAAGGGAAGGGAAGGAAAAGAAGGAAAGGGAAGGGAGAGAAAGGAAAGGGGAAGAAAAGAAAGGAAGGAAAAAGAAAGGAAAAGGAAAGGAAAGGAAAAGGGAAGGGAAGGAAAGGAAGGGAAGGGAAGGAAGGGAAGGAAAAGAAGAAAAGGAAAGGGGAAGAAAAGAAAGGAAAGGGAGGAAAGGAAAGGAAGGGAAAGGGAAGGAAAAGAAGGAAAGGGAAGGGAGGGAAAGGAAAGGGGAAGAAAAGAAAGGAAAGGGAGGAAAGGAAAGGAAAGGAAAAGGGAAGGAAAGGAAGGGAAAGGGAAGGAAAAGAAGGAAAGGGAAGGGAGAGAAAGGAAAGGGGAAGAAAAGAAAGGAAAGGAAGGAAAGGAAAAGGGAAGGGAAGGAAAAGAAGGAAAGGGAAGGGAGAGAAAGGAAAGGGGAAGAAAAAGGAAGGAAAGGAAAGGAAGGAAAGCAAAAGGAAAGGAAAGGAAAAGGGAAGGGAAGGAAAAGGGAAGGAAGGGAAGGGAAGGAAAGGAAAGGGAAGGGAGAGAAAGGAAAGGGAAAGAAAAGAAAGGGAAGGAAAGGAAGGGAAGGGAAGGAAAAGAAGGAAAGGGAAGGGAGAGAAAGGAAAGGGGAAGAAAAGAAAGGAAGGAAAGGAAAGGAAGGAAAAAGGAAGGAAAGGAAAAGGGAAGGAAAGGAAAAGGGAAGGAAGGGAAGGGAAGGAAAGGGAGGGAAAGGAAAGGGGAAGAAAAGAAAGGAAAGGGAGGAAAGGAAAGGAAAAGGGAAGGAAAAGAAGGAAAGGAAAGGGGAAGAAAAGAAAGGAAAGGGAGGAAAGGAAAGGAAAAGGGAAGGAAAGGAAGGGAAAGGGAAGGAAAAGAAGGAAAGGAAAGGGGAAGAAAAGAAAGGAAAGGGAGGAAAGGAAAGGAAGGGAAAGGGAAGGAAAGGAAAGGAAGGGAAAAGGAAGGAAAAGGGAACGAAAGGGAGGGAAAAGGAAGGGAAAGGAAAGGAAAGGGAAGGAAAAGAAGGAAAGGAAAGGGGAAGAAAAAAAAGGAAAGGAAAAGGGAAGGAAAGGAAGGAACGAAAAGAGAAGGAAAGGGAGGGAAGGGAAAGGAAAGGGAGGGAAAAGAAGAGAAGGAAAGGAAAGGAAAAGAGAAGGAAAGGGAGGGAAAGGGAAGGGAAAGGGAAGGGAGGGAAAGGAAAGGGGAAGAAAAGAAAGGAAAGGGAGGGAAAAGAAGAGAAGGAAAGGAAATGAAAAGGGAGGGAAAAGGAAAGGGAAGGGAGGGAAAGGAAAGGAAGGAAAGGGAGGGAAAAGGAAAGGGAAGGAAGGAAAGGGAGGGAATAGAAGGGAAGGAAAGGGGAATAAAGGAAAGGGAAGGAAAGGGAGGGAAAAGGAAAGGAAGGAAAGGGAAGGAAAAGGAAGGGAAGGGAGGGAAAAGGGAAGGGAAGGAACGGAAGGGAAGGGAAGGGAAGGGAAGGAAAAGGAAGGGAAGGAAAGGAAAGGAGAAGGGAAGGGAAGGAAAAGAAGGAAAGGAAGGGAAGGAAAGGGAAATTGGAATTGGAATTGGGAAAAAGGAAAAGGAAGGGAAAAACGGAAGTGGAATAGGAAGAAAGAAGAAAGGGGTGGAATTGGACGAAAGGAAAAGGGAAGGGAAGGAAAGCTGGAAAGGAAATGGTGATGAAGAGAGGGAAAATAGGAAGGATTGGGATGAGGAAGGGTAGAGAAGAAAAAAAGGGAAGGAAGGAAGAAGGAAAGAGCGATGGAAGGAAGGATAGAGGAAAGGAAGAAGGGGAAGGATCGGTGGATGGATAGAAGGAAGGAAAGTCAGAGGAGGAAGGAAAAAAGAGGGAGAGAACAAGGGAGAGAGGAAAGAAAGAAAGAAACAAAGAAAGAAGAAACAAAGAAAAAAAATTTCCAACTAAACACAAATCTTGCAAAGCCCAGCTTCCACACCCCAAAAACATGAATTAAATTAAGTCCCAACTGGGGACATACATTTAGTCCTCGGCTTAACGACAGTAACTCAGTCCCAATTTTTTACAGCTCAGCAAAACATTTTGTTCAGTGAAATTTGTCCCATTTTACGACCTTTCTTACCCCGTTGTTAAGTGAGTCCCCTTCAGTTCATAAAATCACATGGTCATTAAGTGAATCTGGCTTCCCATGAACTTTGCTGATCAGAAGGTCGTAAAAGGGCATCGCCTGATCCTGGGGAACTATGACCTCATAAATATTAGTCACTTTCCAGCCCTCACAATTTTGACCCTGGGGAGACTGGGTCAAAAGTTATAAGTGCGAAAAAAAGGCCACAAGTCGCTGTTTTCTTTTTTTTTTTTTTAAACAAATTTTATTAATTTTCAAAGACAATACAAAGACAAACAAAACATAAAGCATAAGAACATAAAACATCTTCTCTAAAAACTGCTTAACAAAACAAATAATGTATTTCATATTACTATATTTCATATTATTACGATTTCATATGTTCTTATCCAACATCATTAATCCTCGATAAACAAACATAAGCAAACAAAATACATAACATAAAAACAAAACTTCTTTTTAGAAAACGGCTTAACCCGGGTTATAACTTTTTATACAGACATAAATCAAATTCATGCTTACCTCATATACTATTTCATATCTTCTCTTTTCACTCTCTTAATTCTATTTTATTTATTTAACCTCAATTTAAATAATTATACTTTTATCTTTTGTCCGTTCTTTTTCAATTATCTATTTATCTTTTCTCTTTACCACAAACTTTTTCCTGTAATCACTGGTTGAAGTATGACAACTTTCTATTTTCCCCCCAAATTTAACACTTAAAATAATACATATTTCTATTCTGATTCTGCTTAGCACATTCTACATAACATTTTAAGATATAAAACATAATGATCTTATAATATATTCAAAATAATGTTCCATAACAAATTAATTAATTAAACTCTATTAATTAAATCTTAGGCATTTTACACATTCCCTACAATATTCTATTAACACATATTTCAAATATGAATACTACAATACAATCTTATGTACTTTTGCAGAATCTCTTTTTAAATTATGTTTTACCCTTTATCTCTGAAAAAAAACTGTTTATTAGCATCTTGTTTTAAGCCTTTATAACTTCCCTTCACTTTTTCCCTTCCTTCCTGGTCAAATCTAGCCTTTTTACCCACCCACCCCCCCTCAATCTCCAGCCTTTTAGTCTCCCCTCTCTGTTGTATTCCTCTCTTCTGTTGCTTTCTGATATTATATCGATTTTTCCCTTTCTTGGTTGTTTTTTTCGAACTTAAATTCTCCATTTTCTTTTCCTTTTTACCCTTTTCTTTCTCATTTAAAATCATATGATTTTAAATGAGAAAGACAAGTCACTGTTTTCAATCCCATTATAACTTTGAACAGTCACTAAGCAAGTGGCTGTAAGTCGATGGCTGCCTGCATAGTGTTTTTTCCAGCCGATCAACCAGGTTCAAGCGAGCGTCCCGAGATCCTTTTCATTGGACATTCAGAGCTTCACGGTCTCTTTTTCTCTTCTGTAGAACCCATGTCAGCCCTGCCCGGCTACCCAGGAGGAAGAGGAGGAGGAAGTAAGGGTCTTAACCCTCCCCTTGCAAGCCCACCATGCAATGGAGAAGATGGAAGAATTTGTTTACAAGGTAATCCGTTGGTTGTCTGAAACGGAGACCGGTTCCTCGTTCGGAGGAAGGAGAGGGTCATGCTCCCACAGGAATCGGCAAACATTTCTCGCGAGAAACGAGAGTTGCCTCATGAGAAAAAATTGAGCACAATCGGCATCAAAGGAGTGGAGGGAATAAAAACTTCCACTAAAGACTTTCCATGGCTGAGAAACACCAAACTCGCTTCCGTATAAGCCGTGCAATAGGCTAGGGGGGGAAATTGATTTATCCTGCCCTGGTGCATGGCAGGGATGGCACCGTCCCGAGAGTCCTCGATTTACAACAGAGCCTCAAAATTTTCCGTTGCTGAGCAAGACAATTGCAAAAGGAGCTTTGCCCGTATTGAGCACCTTGTTGTGGAAATCATCGCCATTGTTATACGAGCGTTGCCCCCTCTTAGGCCCGTTCTTGCCATGCCATGGTTGTTAAGTGAATCACCTACACTTCCTAACTACATCCCATGTCATATGTTTGAACTGGTTATTGGACGTCTAAATTCTGATCACGGGGAGGCTGCAACGGTCGTTAAGTGAGAAAAACAGTCCTGGGTCAATTTTTTTCAGTGCCATTGTAACTTTGCTCACTGAGTGATAGTAAGTCGAAGGCTAGTCACTAAATGAACTATCAGTCATAAGCTGAAGACGTCCTTGACTTACAATGGTTCATTTAGTGACCATTCAAAGTTCCGATAGCACTGAAAACTAACGAGTTTTTTTTTTTACCCCCAACAACCGATCCCCGCGGTTGTTTTACATTCGGGTGCTTGACAACCGGTTCATATTTATGACAGGGGTGCTCTCCCAGGGTGTCCTGCTTTGCGTCCTTTTGATGAGTCAATCCTGATTCACTTAACGACCATGTGACTCATTGAACACCTTCACTTAAGAACTGTGGCAAGAAAAGTCCTCCTTGAAGCTCTCTGTACTTTGGATGGTTTTTTCTTATACTTCGGTTGGTTTCTTTTCTACTTAATTGGATACTTCTATTTTTGGCAGCATTTCACAGCACTGGAAAGCATGTGCTTATCTTGGGGGACTGTTTAAGATTAATTCTGGCTGGGAATGAAAGTAATTCCCAGCGTTGCAATAAAATAGCTTTTACTTTTAACACAAGTTTGTGATTAATTACAATTGACGAAGCCTGGGTCAGAACAATAATAAGAGGGAGGTTTCAAAATTGAATGGCAGTAGCAGGAGATAACATTTAAATAGGAAGCAATGAAAATGAAATGTAATGACTGTGAATAATAATATGTTTATTTGTACTAAAATGTATGATAGCCAAGTATCAGTCACGCTGTTCACACATTGATATGTATAAGCAATAGAAAATTTTAAAAAATGACCCTCCCCCCCCAAAATTAATAATCAATTAAGGTTTTTTGTCTGCCTCGCAGGTCTGGGAAGGGCGATGGCGGGTCATCCCCTACGACGTCTTGCCCGATTGGCTAAAGGACAATGACTACCTGCTTCACGGACACCGCCCGCCCATGCCTTCCTTCCGCGCATGCTTCAAAAGCATCTTTCGCATCCACACTGAGACTGGCAACATCTGGACCCACCTGCTCGGTGAAGCCGACCATCAGTTCCAAAAACCGAGGACTAACCTGCCCCCCACAAAATGAAATACTGCCGACTGGTGCAACCAGATCACTAGAACCAGTGCAAATTGGCAGCATACTGGCTGGGACTGAAGTTCAAATCAAAGGCCTTTTCATCCAGCCTGAAGAAGAAACGAGAAAGAGATCCGACCTGATCTAGCTGGAGTTACAACCCAATTATGGGCATTTTAACAAAAATTTATTGGTTTTTTTTTCCTCCCCCACCGTTGTTAAGCGAATTCAAAGTAATGCAGTCGGATTTCAAGCAGGACTAGAACTCACTATCTCTAGGCAACTGGTTTGCACCAGTTCTAATGATCCAGTTGTGCCAGTCAGCAGTATTTAAAGTTACCCAATTGATTTTCATGCCTAAGGGGGGGAATAGAACTCCCTGTCTCCTAGTGATTGGTCTAATGTTACCTAACCAACTTTTATGCCTAAGGCCAAATTAGAACTCACTGTCTCCTAGTGATTGACTCAAAGTCACCCAGACAGCTTTCATGCCTAAGGTGGAAATAAAACTCCCAATCTCCTGATGATTGGCCCCAAGTTCCCACTGGCTAACCCTCCCTTTTTCCTCTTCCCCCAACAGGCTTTGTCCTTTTCCTGTGTCTCGGGGTGCTGACCATGCTGCGTCCCAACATGTACTTCCTGGCACCCCTGCAGGAGAAAGTGGTTTTCGGAATGTTCTTCCTAGGTGCCGTGCTATGTCTCAGCTTCTCCTGGCTCTTCCACACCGTCTACTGCCATTCGGAGAAAGTGTCGCGGACGTTCTCCAAGTGAGTGTGCCCAGGTGGGGCTTCCCTAGGCCTGTGTTTTGGGGTTGCCTTTGTGTTCAGAGGTGGTCCTCAGTTTGCTTAGCGATGGTTCCACATCACAACATCGCTTGAAGGGGGTGGAAAGGCGACTCGGAGCCGTGTTTCAAACTTTCTGAGCATGGCAGCTTCCCCGTCATCCAAACTCAGACATTCGGCAGGCAGCTCGTAATTTACACGATCAAAATAAAGATTATTTTAAGTTTTTTCTCTCTCCATTATAGGTTGGACTACTCGGGCATCGCCCTGCTGATTATGGGCAGTTTTGTCCCGTGGCTTTACTACTCCTTCTACTGCTCACCCCAGCCACGACTCATCTATCTCTCCATCGTCTGCGTCCTGGGCATCTCTGCCATTATCGTGGCCCAGTGGGATCGCTTCGCCACCCCCAAACACAGGCAGACTAGAGCAGGTATATTGTTTCAACTCCCAGAATCCCCCAGCCAGCATGCTTTAAGAGGGAGGGACTTCAACTCCCAGAATCCCCCAGCCAGCATGCTTTAAGAGGACTGGACTTCCACTCCCAGAATCCCTCAGTTAGCCATTCTTTAAGAGGGGATGACTTCAACTCCCAGAATCCCCCAGCCAGCATGCTTTAAGAGGGAGGCACTTCAACTCCCAGAATCCCTCATGCTTTAAGAGGGGAGGACTCCGACTCCCAGAATCTCCTAGCCAGCCTGCTTTCAGAAGAATGGCCCTTCGAGCTAAGCTTTGATGCAAACCTTTTCCTCGCATACCTACGGGAGTCCCATTTTCTTCTCAGGCGTCTTCCTCGGGCTGGGCCTGAGTGGCGTAGTACCCACAATGCACTTCACCATCGCCGAGGGCTTCGCCAAGGCCACCACTGTGGGCCAGATGGGATGGTTCTTCCTGATGGCCGTGATGTACATTACCGGAGCTGGACTTTACGCAGCTCGTATTCCAGAAAGATTCTTCCCGGGCAAATTTGACATCTGGGTGAGGTTTTTTTTGTGGGGTGGTGGTGGTGATGGGAGTTGTAGTTCGATCAAAAAAACCCAGCAAGATGGGCGGTTCTATATCTTATGACCAAAATGGAGCCTCTAATGGGTGTCTTTTAAGTGAGAATTTATCAAGTTTCATCCCATCTTAAGGGAATCCCTATAAAAGTAGTAATCTGGTCATTAAGTGAATCTGGGATTTTTTTAATCCATGCTGTCATAAAACTTTGATCGGGGATCGGCATGGCATGGTGATCATGTGATGTGGTCGTTAAGGTGAACATCCCTCAGAACTCTGACAAATGGTCGTTGGTATGAAAAACGCTTATAACTCACTTTTTTTTTTCAGTGCTGGTATGATCAGGAGGTGGTATCTTTCAGACAAACCACAATACTCTCCATCTTGAATTGTCATTTTGTCTTTCCAACAGTTCCAGTCCCATCAGATCTTTCACGTCCTGGTGGTGGCCGCAGCCTTCGTCCACTTCTACGGTGTCTCCAACCTGCAGGAATTCCGGTACGGATTGGAAGGTGGCTGCACGGATGACTCGCTGCTCTGAGGATCATGAGAAAATGATCGCGGGAAAACGATCACAAAAGGTTCCCAAAGGGCTTTTCCGCCTGACTTTGTCTTTATCGACTTAAAACCTATAGTATTTTTTTTTCTTAAATTAGAAACGAACTCGACGCAACGTTGACCGCGCCTGGCGAGAAAGGAAAGCGGGGTAGGCTTGTTCCTGAGGCCCCTCCGCGTTCTGAACGAGACCGTGCATGGCTCGTCAGATTCCTAGTTTGTCTTGCATGGCAGCTGTAACTCTGACAAGGAATTTCCCCAGGCTATCCCGCCGACATTTTGTCTTTCTCAACAAAATCATGTACGGCAAAAAGGAAAGTATTTAATATTTAAGACATTTTACAAGCGAGATGCTGCCCAGTCAAATTCCGCATCCTGACACGTTCGTCAAGGGAGCTGCGAGCCGGGCACAGGGTGGGATTCGGAGTTGCCGAGCTGCTGTGACTTTCGGTGTGGTGGTGACTGGAATAAACTATGGATGATGGGATAGTGGGGAATTGCTTCGAGGGAGGGTGGGGTCTCCAAGGTGTGCACGCATCTACACAATCCAAAATCTTGACACCGGAAGATTTTGTTTCTGATGACACAGTCCTTTTGCTGGATTTTCCGTATCCCATCCAAGTCGCACATATTGATTTTTCCTGAGTGGCTGATTTGCTTTGCTGCGCAGAAAAGAGGGAGGAGGATTTGATGGAGGTTGAGTTTCTAACTTGCAAACAGCACCTTTGTCAACAGGTTAAAAAAAGGTGAGCAAAATTATGATAAGATTGTTGCTGAAGTGACACAGATATAGAAAGTTGCCGTGTCTCACAGTGCTTGTATCAGAAGAGCCCAGAGGGTTGTGAGAGTGAATTGTGCACTTTGAACTGTTCTTGCCGGAGTAATCTGCTTGGTCTTACTCCTACTCCATCCAACTTTCTCACCTGTGCTTGGTGGTTTTCTCAGAGACATTGCACTACCCAACTATGGAACATCCTTGGTGCTAGAAGAGAAGGAAGGTTACTCTTTCTTTACAGTCCCTCAGGGGCCTCCTGCACCACGGCTGAGGGGTTGCTTTCGTACTCCACGGGCTCCGGAGGCTTTTCCTTGGGCCTACGGGAGAGCAGCCTCCACAGGCTCTGGAGGCTGAAAACGGGCCTGCTTCCGGCCTTCCCAAACTTCCAGGAGGCCCATTTTTTGCCTTCCACATGGGCCCTACACTTACTTGGCATCCAAAACGGGAGGGGCCAGCCAGTTGTCATAACTGCTGGTTTGCCAAACCAGCAATAAAATTTGCTACCATTTAGTTACTAGTTCACCCAAACCAGGCCAAATCAGTATGAGCCCACCCCCCTGAAGTCTCCTCTACAGTGCTGGGATTCAAAAAAATTACTACTGGTTCTGTGGGCGTAACTTGGTAGGCATGGTGTGTCTTAGTAGGGGTAGCAGAGAAAGGATACTGTAAAATCTCCATTTCCACTCCACTAACCTGCTTTCCATCTCCGTTCTCCTGTGCAGGGCAACCAAAGGAGACCCAGTCGATCAGTGAGAGATGGGGTTGGTGGGGCCAGTCAGAGGTGGGATTTGCCAGTTCTCCGAACTATTCAAAATTTCTGCTACCAGTACTCCAGAACTGATCAGAACCTGCTGAATACCACCTCTGCTCCTCTTGCACTGATGATGTTCTCTAGTTGGGTCGTAAAACATCTACAAGAAAAACATCCAAGCTCACAGAGCACTAAGGACTCAACAGTTGTCATCATCGTCTTCCTCCTCCTCCTCAAATCCCACTCCATTCTAGCACTGATGATGTTCCCTAGTTGGGTCATGAAATGTTTGTGAAAAATGGACCAAGCTCAGAGCACACCAGGGACCAGTTGTTCTCCACTCACTCCACCTTTGCAAACTTTCCTAGTACTGAGGATGTTCCCCAGTTGGGTCGTGAAACATCCGTGAGAAAACAAACAACTTCAGAGAGACCAAGGATTCCACAGTTCTCCTATCTGCACACACCACTCCTTTCTAGCACTGATGATGTTTCATAGGTGGGTCATGAAATGTCTCCAAGATAACCAGCCAGCTTCGAAAGCACCAAGGACCTACTGCAAACATTCTCCTCTTAGTATTTCTGACTTGGTTTGTTCAGATATTTCCTGGAGTTCCAGCTTCGTACTTTTCAAATGTACACAACTTGCCCTTTTCAGCTCTCCAGATTCTTGCAAGGACGTTGCACTTTATTGTATGAAGACCTATTAAGAGGGTGCAAGGTTTTTAGACGCAAATTGGAAAATGGGCTGTGGAATATAGAGAGAGCACACAGTCCCGCCAAGAGAATAGCTGCTTTCATGAGCTTGACCAGGGCAGTTTGATTGAGATATAGCTGCTTTAATTAGCATTAAAGCCTTGTTGGATGTTAAGATGTAGCTGTTTAACAAGCTGCAAATCGGTGCTGGGTGGTTAAGATATAGCTGCTTTAATGACCAGGATTGAGAAATAGCTGCTTTAATGAGCTCTGAGACAGTGCTGGTCTGTTGAGATGTTGCTACTCTAATGAGCTTCAGATTGGTGCTAGATTATTGAGATGCAACTACTTTAATGAGCTGGGAATCAATGTGGAATGTTAAGCTGTAGTTATTTTCATGAGCTTCCAACCAGTGCTAGGGTTTTTTTATACTTTAATCAGCTCCATACCAATGCTGGAGATTGAGATGCAGCTGCTTGAATGAGCTCCGAACCAGTGTCTGGTGGTTGCGATATAGCTGCTTGAATGAGCTTCAAACTAGTGCCGGATTGTTGAGATGTAGCTGCTTTTATGAGCTTCAAAGCAGGTGTTGAAATAGCAATAGCACTTATATACCACTTTGTAATGCTTTACAGCCCTATAAATGTTGAGATGCAGGTGCTTTCATAAACATTAAAGCTGTGTTGGAAGTTGAGATGTAGTTGTTTTTAAAAAGCTGCAAACCAGTGTCGGGTAGTTAAGATATAGCTCCTTTAATGAACTTGGAACTGTTGCTAGGTTGAGAAGTAGCTGGTTTAATGAGTATTAAAGTTGTGTTGGATGTTGAGATGCAGCTGTTTTTAAAAAGCTGCAAACCAGTGCTGGGTGTTTAAGATATAGCTGCTTTAATGAACTTGGAATCATTGAGAAGTAGCTGGTTTAATGAGCTATGAGCCAGTACTGGGCTGTTGTCATATAGCTGCTTGAATGAGCTTCCAGTCAACCAGGTTGTTGAGATGTAGCTGTTTTCATGGGCTTCTTATTGATTCTGGGGTGTTTAGATGCTTTAATGAGTTTGGAACCATCCCAGGTTGTTTAGATATAGTTACCTTAACGAGTATCAAAGCAGTGCTGGATGTCACTAAATGAACTATTGTAAGTTGAAGACTACCAGGACTTCTCATTTAGGATTCCTTGGGAGACCGGAGAACAGAATAAAAACAGGTGTTGTGCTACTTCAACACTGCCTAAACCAATTGTCACTTTGTTGGTTCTTCTGAGGACTGTTTGTGGTGCATACAACTTGGTACGCAAGTTAAAACCAAGCAACTTGAAAAAGTGTATGGACTCCGATTCTCAGCATTCCCCTTGCCAGCATGGGGAATTCTGGGAGTTGAAGTCCTGACAGTGCTGATTGGACAATTTTCCCGTTCCCCCACGGTGCAATCATCCATTGCGTTGTTGGTTCGTTTTGGCCAAATCTCCGAATCTTTCTTAAAAAATGATTATTTTTTTATCGCTGATGATAAAAACTCTCCACCCTCCAGGAAGGACGTCAACTTGACTTCTCGGTCTTCTCTTTTGAAATTAAATAACTAAAATCTGCTTTCCGAACAGTTCAAGCAGTCCTAAACGTCCAACCATTTCTTTACCGACTATTTGAAGTTACAGCTGCATTGGAAAAAAGGGGTTTGAAACTGGTCCTCGTGCTTACAACGATTACAGTATTCCCCATGGTCACGGGATCAATCTCCAGGCGCCTGGCGATGGCAGGTATTTGTGATGGTTGTAAGGTCCCAGATCAGTGCCCCATTGGAGAATGTGATTTATGACATATCCTGTGAGGAGGCGGGAAATAGGCTTGTAGGTGGGCAGTAAATTACTTTGGGTTGAGCTGACTGACACCAATTTGCTTAGCAGTGGGAAAATTCTAATCAGCAGTGTCCTAGCAGCCATTTCATGACCAAACTAGGCAACATCTTCAGTGCAATCCTGTGAAAGTCTGATGCCAATTGTGGTAATTAACTCGAGGACCATTTTTAGCCTTGTTCCCTGGCCTTCCCCATATCGTGTTTGATTTTTGACTTTCGGAATTCCATCTTGGGAGTCAGGAACGGAAGTGGCTGACTTAAAAGGCTGTAAAAAGTTTTTCAACGGAGCTCATTGATAAAAGTGCAGTGTCGCACAAGTGCCCGGCCACAAATGTGCAAAAGACACATATGCCACAACTGGCAAGCAGGCAGCATCTGTTTGCAGTAATGAGACGAAGTGTCCTGTTCTGTGAGTGGTCGTCTCAGGCTCTTCCGTTTGGCCAGCAAAAAGGGCTGCTGACGTTTCAAAACACCAGGCAGGCACAAAGTGCGTGTATTGTGTATGTTTGTGTCCCCCAGAAACACACAAGCACACCCCCTTCAGCAGAAGGCAATGCCCAGAATAAAAATACAATTTGATCCTGTGCGTCACTGGCCCTTTGCAAAAAAAATCATCCATCTCACAGTCTAAAAGAAGAGCAAACTTTTTAATTTGGGCTGGGGGATGAGGGTGGTAACTTGCAGGAAAAGATGACATGCAAATATTCTGGAAGGTGATGCTTGTAAAATCGCTACCTAAACGGCTCAGCTGATGCTAGCTATATATGTAGTCCTCGATTTACGACCGTTCATTTAGTGACCAACATGATGGCACTGAAAGAACTGGCTTACATCTTCATCTTCACACTTAACCGTTGCAAGAATTCTCACCGTCGCAAGATAAGAATTCGGCCACTTTTGCAACTGGATCATGTTTATGACCCAATTTTCTGACCCTGACAAGCTGTCAGTTGGGGGGTGGGAAAAGTCCAATCTGCTTAATGAGTGCACGAGTCGCTTAACCACCCTGATTTTGAAATAACCACGATAAAACAGGTGGTCACAGTGGGGCAAAGTTCACTTTAAAACAGCTGCCTTGGCTTAATCACAGGCTCAATTGTGGTCGTTAGTCAAGGACTCCTAAAAAGGACCCGGATAGAAAGATTTATAAATCTGGTGCTGTGGTGGCCTAGAGGTGGAGCTCTCACCCCGCAATCAGGAGGCTGTGAGTTCGATCCTAGGTAGAGGCAGATATTTCTCTGGGCACACTGAGAATATATTTGCTGAACAAAACTCCGCATTGGGAACAGGAAGGGCAGCCGGCCATGAAACTCTCCACTACATTAAATTGCCCAGAATCCACCCTGCAAGAGATTACAGGATTGTTAAAATGTGATGATAGATTTCTAAAAATTATACTGGTGAGGCAACCCCCTTCTCCCCGAACAAAATGGTATTTAACAAAGAAGAAACACATAAAGGAGAGTTGGATTTTAAGGTAATAGAGGGTAATAGAAGTAGCAACTCTATGTAATAACTTGAGCTATCAAGATATATATATATTTATGAAAGGAACTAAAGTGATAGTTGGTGTAGAAATTTTATTAACACCACATTGTGGTAACGATTGGGATAATGTGGGTTATTATGTAGGTGTAAATGTTCAATTATAAGAACAGATGCGTACCGCATATTTTTTTTCTTCTTTTTTGGACAGAGATGATATCCGAAACTTTTTCTTCTGCAGTTTGTAAACTAGCCAAGATTGTTAAAGAGATTTCTCAGCAATAAAAAAAACAATCCTTTTTAAATTGCATTGTGTCTGCGTGCCGTTCTCATGACCCCTTGGCTGAGAGTCAGTTCTGCCCAAGGAATGTCTTTCGGCGAAGTTGGTTGCCAGAATTTTCAAGTTGCCCCCAATTTTACAACCATTCGAAATGCAAATGGCTTTGAAAAAAACATAATTTACAAGTTGTCCCCACACTTGTTTCTTTTATTGTGTCTTGCCGAAGTAAATCAACAATTTGTAGCCTAGAACAGCGATCACCAACCAGTGGGCCGCAAGAAAATGTTGGTGGGCTGTAGAGAAATCTCACTCCCAGAGCACACCCCCCCAAAGCAATTAATCCAGGCTGGGCAAACACAAGGCTGCCCCGCCTATGGGAACCCTTCCCAGCCCACTCACTCCTTACCTGGGAAACTTGCCTGTTAAATTGCTATTTTTCCTTCTTCTGACCATCAGTTGTTCTGCTGTGCCGGGAGATTTAGATTAGCTAGGAAGCAGGAAATGGTTGAATTTCTTGCTTTCTAGCTAGTCTTTAGATCTTTGGCTCTGCTTTTAAGCACAGCCGAACCTCCCTCAGAACTGAAGGTTCTATTATTCAGTGCAGACTCACGGCAAGCAAATTTGAGAGGCTGAGCTAGCTGATGGCAGATGGATAGATCACCGAATGATTCTGTGAGCAACTCAATCTGCCTGCCTGCTTTGCCTGATTTTGGGTAAAAGTTGCTCTTTATTATTAAAAAAAAATCAATATTTATATAAATATAATATTTACATACAAGCCATGCCCAGCAAATCACATGACCACCAAGCCACACCCACAAATTAGGCCACGGCCACAGAACAGTTAGTGATCCCTGGGATTTAAAATTGGTGTTCCCTGAGGTCCAAAATGTTGGTGACTCCTGGCCTAGAATCTTGCCAAAGTAAAGCAACAATTTGTAGTGCTATTGATATTCAACAGGCCTTGACATCCAACAGCTCATCTGTTGGTAGTTACTGTTCGAAGTTACAACCGCCAAAAAAAGTAACATGGTCGTGGTCACATCATCAAAATTTGGATGTTTGGCATCTGACTCCTATTTATGACAGTTGTAGTGTCCCGGAGGTCATGTGATCCCCTTTTGCAACCTTCCAATGAGCAAAGTTGATGCGGAAGACTGTCACTTAACGACCGAATGGCAAACTTCACGGACACCGGGATTCGCTTAAGAACTGTGTGTCAGGATTCCGTTTTATAGTTGCCAACAGAAAGGGGAGGAGTTTGAAAGAGCAGTGCAGCAGTTTGGAATCGAAAGTGCATTCCACTCATATCTTGCAAAGATAATTAAGCAACTGGAGTTTCTGCCATGCAAATGTCTAATTGGAGAGCATAATTGATGACTCTTGGCTACAGACGTGTTTCACTGAATATGAATTATGATGCACCCAGAGGGGTGAGGGAAAACCAGGCTCAAGGGTGACAGTGAATGATGTGTCTCAGAATTGGCTGGCTGTCAGGATTCCGGCAGTGGCCCTATTTCAAGACAAGCTTCAGAAGGAGCTAACGTGTCCGTATGACATGACCTGTGCATAGCCGATTCTGAGACACGTCATTCACTGTCACCCTTGACCCTGGTTTTCCCCCAACCCTCTGGGCATGTTGTAATTCATATTCTCCAACGGAACATGTCCATAGCCTAGAGTCATCAATCATGTCCCCCAATTAAGAGATTTGCATGGCAGAAATTCATCTCTTAGTTATAACTATTCATATATAACAGATCAGACCTCCAGTCCTTGCTTATCAATGGAGACCAAGTGGAGCAAGGGGCCAATTTTAAGTTTCTGGGTGTTACCCTAAAAGAGGACCTGACTTGGGGGTGCCCCCATTGCAGCCCTGGTCAAAAGGGCCCAGCAGAGATTATCCTACCTGAGGTTTCTCAGGAAACAACCACTGAATGGAAAACTGCTGGTGACCTTCTACTGCTTCACCAGAGAGCATTTTAACCTTACTGCACCCCTGTCTGGTTTGCCAATTGCACCTTGGCAGATAGGAAAACACTCCAGAGGGTGAAGGTCATTGCCCCTCAGAGGATCATGGGTTGCCCTCTCCCCTCTTTGGAAGAGCTTTATAGCTCCTGCTGCCTTAAGAAAGTTCAAAGCATCCTCAAAGATCCATCTCATCCTGGGAACTCCCTTTTTTTTTGAACTATTATCATCTGGCAGACGGTACAGAATAATAAAAACAAGGACAGATATGCTGAAAAACAGCTTCTATCCCAGGGCAGGAGCTCTTTTCAATTCTGCTGTATAGTGCAATATTAATGTAATATCCGGGGTTTCCAATTCAATGTGTGGAGTGTGAAGGATGTGTGTTTGTGTTTTCATGGTCATGATGTGCCCTGAAGATGGTGTTTGATTTTGTTGTACGAGCTGCAATGACAATAAAGTAAACTAATCTTTGTAAGATATGAATGGAACGCACTTTCAATTCCAAACTGCTTCACTGTTTTCAAACTCCCCCCCCCCCTTTCTGTTGGCAACTACAAAACGCTTTATGAGTTCACACCATGACAAAGGTCGTAAAATGAGGCAAAACTCTATCGTAATAAACAAGAATTAAAATTCAGAAGGAATAAAATGACAGGAATTGTTTGAACTCACAAAGTGGCAAAAAATTTATTGGGCACAGAGTAAACGGGATTCATTCCAGCCTTTTCGCTCATAAATATAATACTGAATAATACTTTCCAAATATTTCCCAACTAGAATTTTAATTTTTAATCCTTTTTAACAAGTTCATATTACTTCTGTTTTATTTTTTCAATTAAAAATTTCTCCTACATTTTCTAAGAAACTAAAAAGAACTTTTGGGGGGAATTATCCAGAATTCTCGGCGGTGGTTGTACAGCCAGGGGAATTCTGGGAATTGAAATTGGGTGGGGTGGAATTATTAAAAAAGATTTTGATGGAGGAACTGAACAGAGATTTAAAGGTCTAAAGAAAATAAATTAAAGGTACAGATCGGGATGTTTAGGGAGGAGACGGGATACAGGCACCTAAGCCTTAAAAATTCTCATTTTTCTTTGCTTGAAATAGGATGTCAATTCTCAAACTTGGCACTTGGAAGAGGGGAGGACTTCCAACTCCCAGAATCCCCCATACGGCATCCTTTTAGGGAGTGGATTTCAGCTCCCAGAATTAAAGCTTGCTAGCCAGGGGATTCTGAGGGTTGAAGTCCTCCCCGCTTAAAGCATGCCAGCTTGGGGATTCTGGGAATTGAAGTCCCATCTATTTTCAAGTTGATGAGATGCAGGACCTGCCAATCTTGACCAAGAGACGAACAGGGGGAAAAAAATAAATGAAAAGCTCCATTTCAACTCAAGCTTGAATCCATCTCACTGACAAAACCGTTGACTTTGACTGATCATGGCGTTTCTCTTCCATTTGCCCTTTGCAAAGGATCCCGACAGAATACTACCCTTGGTGAAACCGAGTTACGAACCTGCCCGAGCATGGTTGTTTTCCTACTCAACCTGCCCAAGCATGGTTGTTTTCCTACTCAAAATTCAGCCTCGAACCCCCCCCTCCAAAAACACAATGGGGTGTCATCCCAAATTGTTAATTTTGGTACAATACTTCAAACACCGGATCGTTTTCTCCCGACTTATTCTAAGCTCCGGAGGTAGCGGGGATGAGATTTTTAATCGCACAAGTTCCCGGGCCATTAATCCATTTCCTTTCCTGAGAAAAATCCTTTGGGAACACTGCAGTAATTTAGATTATCTTTATATCTGAAAAATAAGACCCAACTGGAAAATAAGCCCTAGTCTATTTCAGGATGCTTCTGATATAGGTCCTACCCCAAAAATTAACCCGTTAAGATGGTCAGCCAGAGGAACACATTTGGAACCGTATTTTCCTGAAAATAAGACCTAACCAGAAAATAATGTGTTTATGAGAAAGTTTGTTGCAAAATCTGCCAGCGTCGTCCCCGTTTCCGGGATAGAAAAATTTGGGGAAAAAATGGGAATTGCAGACTAAGGTGGAGCGTGGAACAATTCAATGGATCCAGGCCCAATTTAGGCGGCGAAGAAAAAAAAAAGAACCCATTCTCGTTTCTGAGGAATACTTGTTGCAACCAGCAGTCGAAAGTTGCGTTTCTCAAGCACGGCCCCTTTTAAGACAGGAGCCGAGCTCGTGAAATACCTCCACTGTCAGGGTAAGAAAAGGGTAGATAGAAACACAACGGCATTTGCCAAGGCATCAAAAGGGTGGGGGGGAATTGTGGAAATTTTGGATCCTGCCGGGAAGATTGCATCTCCTCCGCCTCACTGTGGTGGCGGCCTGTCACTGCACTGAGCATACGTCCAAAATGCAGAATTTGGCTCGGCAGGTGGGACAAGGCACGTGGCTGGAGAGCCAGGTCTCTGGGTGCTGCTGGTCCTGCTGGCTGGCGAACCATTTGCCCATACACAGCAGGCACCACATGGGATAGCAGAAACACGGCTGGCATTCGCCCTCATGCAGCTCCCGGCAATTCTTCAGTAACTTGACATTGGCCCGGGATTGCATGCAGCCAATGCAGAGGTCCAACTCCTGTGGAGGGAGGGAGCAGTAAGATCATTAGAGATGGTCGAAGCTGGGTGGTTTTCTTGCAGACGTCTCATGACCCAACTAGGGAACGTCATCAATGCTGGGAGGGAGTGGGGTTTGTGGAGAGGAAGAGCAGAAGGACTGGGATCCTTGGCGCTCTCCGAATTTGGGCTTTTCTTACAGACGTTCCATGACCCAACTAGGGAACATCATCAGTTTGAGAAAGGAGGAAGGAAAAGGAGGGAGGGAAGGAAGGGAGAGGGGGAGGGAGGGAGGGAGGGGAGGAAGAAAAAGTAGGGAAGAAAGCAGGACTGTGGGGTCCTTGAGTTGGGTGGTTTCCTTGCAGACATCTCATGACCCAATGAAGGAACAGCATCAGGGGAGGAAACAAAAAGGAGGAAGAGAGGAAGGAGAGGGAAAGGAGAGGGAGGGAGGGAAGGAAGCAGAGAGCAAATTCCCCCTTCCCATCTGGCAATGATGATGGCTTCCTTTTATGCCCAAATCGATCATAAGCCAGGAATGACCAACCACCCATCCCGGATTGTCGGATGCCAGACAGAAAAACTCACCTGGTTGCTAGGAACCAGGTAAGGCGGGTTTCTCTCCACCAGAGAGCTGAAGGTCTCCAGGAAGAGGTCGCTCAGGCTCTGATGGATGACCACATTGGCCCCGTTCTGGATGGGGGCGCAGAGCTTGTCCTGCATTTCACCGTATTCCGACGAGTTGAGCCTGTTGGGAAAAAACAAAGGTCAGGTCCAGATTTTGGGAACGAACAACGTTGGATTCCAAAACAGACGATAAACCAGCCTATTTCTTTAGAACCCAAACAGTTCTCGACTTATGACGGTTGATTTACTGACCATGCCAAGTTACAACAGCCCTGGGAGGAAAAAAGAGCCTTTTTCCACCCACGGTTACGGGATTTAGATTTGACCGTTGGAATGTCCTGGGTTTTCTATGATTCCCTTTTGCAATGAGGAAGGCCGATTCACTGAACAACCGTATGATTCATTTAAGGACATGATTCACTCAATCAAGGTGGGGAGAAATGCCGCAAAATGGGACAAAAGTCACTGAACACATTTCTCACCTAGCATGACAATTGAAGACTACCGCCAAATAAAATACAGCTCATCCTCGACTTACGACCACAACAAAGCCCCAAAATTTCCATCGCTAAGCAAGACATTTGTGAAGCAAGCTTTGCCCTTCTGGAAGGCCTCTCGCGCCACAGGAGTTAAGTGAATCTCTGCAGTCAAGTCAAAAGATTGTTAAGTGAAGCTAGCTTTGACTTTGCTGGTCAGAAGGTTGCAAAAAGGGATCGCATGAACCAAGGAGGGAGGCTGCAACCGTCGTCAATATGAAACCAGTGACCAAAGCTCTGAATTTTGATCACGGGACCGAATTTGTCATTAAAACCCGCAGGGATTCACTGAACGACCAATTCACTTTTGCAACCTTCTCGCCAAGCAAACTCGGGGAGACATATTTCCTTTGTGACCATGTGATGAAACAGCTGCCAGGATTGATTTAAAAACCGGTTCATAACTCTTAAGAACCAGTTGTGAACTGGTAAGAACGGCCGGCAAACAGGGCGCAAATCAACGCGCCGCAAAGCAGAAATTTTCAGACCATAAAATTGAGGATTCAACAGAAACAGCCTTCCAGACTGCTAAACCGCAAAGGCTCCAGGTTCAAATGCACTGCCCTGCCCCACCCGGAAACAGGATGCCAAGGACAAGCATTACCGGATGTCAAAGGCCTTCACGTGGGGATCGGCGCTGGCCACACGGATGGTGAGGAACTGTGCCGGCCTGTTGACGTCCAGCAAGAGGTCTTGCTGCCTAGAGTCTATGACGGTCAGCTGGAGGTCCCGTTGCAGTGCCGCGTGGAAAGAGTAGGTGGTGACTTTGAGGATCCAGCTGTCGGTCACGATCAGGCGGGCGCCCGGCGGCCCTGTGGCAAACTTGTCAATCCGGCGGAATTCAGTATTGATGGACAAGGCCACGGCCCGCCAGTTGGCATGGGGCGGCAAAGCAAAGGCAGAGAGGGTCCTGACCAGCGGGTGGCGGGACCAACCATCCCGCGACCAGTAGTAGGCGAAGGTGACCACGAGGACCAGGAGGAGGAGAGCACCGGCGAAGAAGACTTTCCAAGGCTCGGTTGCCTGGGAGATGGTGAAGAGCTGTTTTTCAGGCGCCGCAAAACCCATGCCCAGGTAGTAGCCTGGGGAAGAGTGAGAGGTTGATCTTCCTTTCTATTTCTTTCTTATTTCTTCTTTTGTTCCTTTTCTTTCCTCCAGCTTATTTCCTTCTTTCCCTTCCTGTCTTTTTCCTTTCCTTCCTTCATCTTTTCTCTTTCACCTTCGCGTTATTTTTGCTGTTCTGCCTTTCTCCTTCATTTCTTCCTTCCCTTTCACTCCTGCCTTCTTCCCAACTTATTTCCTTCGTTCCCTCTTTCCCTTTCTTTTTCTCTTTCCTTCCTTCTAGTTTTGTTTTACTATCCTGCCTTTCTACTTCTTTCCTTCCTTCCTTCTCGTTCTCCATTCCTTCCAATTTCCCCCTCCTCCCCTCCCTTTCTCTTCGTCTCCTTCCTTCCTTCCTAACTCCTCCTCCTCTCCTTCCTCTTCCCCTCTTCTCCTTCCCTTGTTCCTTCCTTCCTCCCTCCTTCCCCTCTCCTTCCTTCCTCCCCTTCCTCTTCCCCCTCCTTCTCTTCTCCTTCCTCTCCCCCTTTCTCCTCTCTTTTCTCCCCTTCATTCCTTTTTCCTCCTCTCCTTTCCTCCTTCCTTCCTTTTTTCCTCCCTCCCTCCTGCCCCCTTTCTCCTCCTTGGGGCTCCCCTCCCCTTTCACACACTCCCTCCCTGTATCCCCTCTTGGGGGTTCCCTTTCTCCTCCCTCTCTTGGGGAGCTCTTCTCTCCCTCTGTTCCCACAGCTGAATGGGGTAGGGGATCCAGAGCCAGACCCTAAGGGGGGGAGGGGGAACAGTTTCCTCCCTCCCCCCCTATTTTCCTTCTCCTCCCTTCCCATTCTCCTCCTCTCCTTCTTGGGGCTCCCCCTCCCTTCTCCACTCCTTACTCCCCCTTACTCCCCTCCTCCTCTTCCTCCCCTCCCCCAGCTGAATGGCGGGATCCAGACCCAGATCCCGAGTCTTCCCCTTCTACCCTCCCCACCTGGGGGCTCCCCCTTCTTTCACACTCCCTTACCTGCAACCCCTTTCTAGGGGGGTCTCCTCTTCCTCCCCTGGGTCTCCCCCCTCCCCTTCTCCCGATCCTGCACCCCCTTTCTCGGGGGGGGAAATCTTCCCTTCCCCCTCCCTTGGGTCTCCCCTTTCTCCTTCCCCTCCCTTTTTGTGGGGGGTCCTCCCCCTCCTCCA